>JAATLQ010025914.1:0-11972 GCA_013421005.1 Heliconius erato x Heliconius himera | reverse complement strand
GAAAATAAATAATTGTGCAGCTGAAGCCACGCTAATATTAAATAAATAGAATAAAATAAAATTTGAACGCTAATATCAATTATTACGTAAATAAAAAAAACATTCTAGCAAATAAATAAGAAATTCTAGTGGAAAAATTCAAGAAAATTGAAATAGGATTAAAGTTCAATAAGAAGACCGGGTATTCTCAGAATAAGCGAATATCAAGCTTGTTTATATAAACAACCAGACTATTTCCACAAATTGGCTGTTGTGGAGAAATGTTGTCCATTTGTTGTGTTCAACTAGGCGAAAAGAACTCCATACGATCTGAAAGGGAAATAGTATAGCATAGTATAATTTTCATATTAATCCAAGCTAAATAATAATTTGATCTTAGTTAGACCCTTAAATATATTTTTATTATTGTAAAAGAAATATAATTTTGTTTTCTATTATATGTATATAAAAGTAATTTTTTATTTTATTTAATCTAACCTTTGGTTCTCCGAATCAATTTTGTTCTTTCCTATTGAAGTAGCGAAACAACACAATTACGAGTAAGTTTTATTTAAGGAAAGCAACTAAATTTTCTTGGCTGGCTTTCCAGGTGTAATACCTGAAACCGCAATTTAAAGGAATTCGATACGCCCGCCACATGAAATTTATTGAAATGAAGGTTTGTGTGCACAGAACTTAGTCTGCATTCTAGTAATATGAATTATAATTAGTATATTATAAAGAAATGTCCAAAGGTTTTGTACTCGTGCAATAACTAAACATGTATCTTATAGTGCATCGTAATAAAATAAAGTGAGAATAAATGCGACAGGTTCTAGGTTCGATTCCGTCTCGAGGAAATAAAATATTGAAAATTTTTATTTCTTCGCTCTAGTTTGAGGCCACCACTCAACACGTAATACTTCCAGAATTCGGCGGAATGTAGGGAACGGAAGTGTCTCACAGGGAACGAAGCATTATAATCCAGGTTTATACCCTGCTATGCGATATTACATTTCATCGTGCTTATTTTAAAGATGATCTTGCTTTAGAACAACAAGTAATTATAGGAAATCAGTACACTCAAACTTCAAAATTTGATATATACAAACATTTTTTTTTCATTATTCTTAATATATATGCTATGAAATAAAGGATTATGAGATCTACAGGAAAATTCTATTATAAATATGATTAAGAAGTTTAGACATGAACCGTCCAAAGCCGAGTAGGGGGCCAAAGTTTGCAAGCTCGGCGCCGTATATCTTAATTTCCACCCCGGGGCCGAGCTCGTGTGTAATGGGAAACAAAAATAAGAGACTTTTATATTTCACCGACATTACTTATCGAATTAGGTCGGCTGGATGTCAGTGCGTACGTGACTGACAGCCTCTCCGAACCTCTTTGGCTAATCTATGGGGAACTTCCTAAATATTTTATCGAATTTATTACTAGCCCGTGCTCTATTGGTCGTGAGAAGCTATTGTTAGACAATCGTTTGTATATTTTATTGACTTTAACTGTCAGTTTGAATACATTTATAGAAGTGTTCGCTTAGTTTGCTAGGAAAATAACTAAAACGATGTATAAATAATTCAGTAAGGCTATCGATAGATAGCGTCTACTGGTAAGCGTAGTGTTGCTAAATTCGATTTTCACTTGGAAAAATAATTATTTTTACTGTGACAAAGTACGGTATAATATTATAGATAAATGAATATTTTTATATATTTTTTTGTACATGTCTCTTTTATTATTGTTTATTGCTAAATATTTAAGTAATTTCTTAATTTTTATTATTTTTATATATTATATCTTAATTATCGCGGCGTTGAGTTCTGCTACTCAACACGCAATGCGTCTAGAATTTGGCAGAAAGTGGGGAACAGAGTAATCTTAACACTAGGTTCCCTCTGGCTGTGTGCGGGATACAGCGTGAAGCTGATATTTTATTTATATATTATACATTCATAAATGATGAGTCATTTCACGAATGTGATTCAACCGCTTCTGATTTTTTTATAGCATATCTAAACATCTGGGCTCATTATTTAAAAAATATCCATGGCGTTCTAGTCTCCATAACATTTCTTAAGCCAGGTTTGCCATCTACTTTATATGGTCTGCCAAGATTTCATCTAATCCGCAATGTTAGGCCAGAAAAGGGTGGGAGGGAGTTGCTATTTACGTTTTGTAGTCATCGTACTTCATTTCATATAAAATAACTGCACATATCTGTAAAGTTAAGTTTGTCAACTTTTATAAGTTGTATTTCCCTGTACCAATCAAATGACCAATTCGAGAGTAGATATTGATTATAAATCAATCATTTGAGGTACATAACTGTAAAAACAGATTCTTTAGATTACTGATAATTATGTTAAGATATAAAATAATGTATAAGTAGTATATGTATGTACAGTACCAATGTGTTTCAGTTTAATCCAAAATTATCAGAGGCTCAGAAGTTTAACATAAATTAATTTATTCACTTGCAAAATGGATAGCGGTTATATTAGAATTAATATCGCTACCCTTTATCGCATTACAACTGATGTTCACACGAGGGACATTTGTGTTTCGACAATTTAATTTTGTTGTATATTATAATTATCTTTGTTAACAACAAAATTAAACGTAATGTTAATATAGCATGCATTTTTTTTTTCAGATTCACGTTGCATCCCGCTTATAGAAAGGTAGGTAGGGGGAACCTAGTGTTAAGATATTACGTTCTATAATTTTCGCCGATTTTTAGTGCGTGTTAAGTGGCGGAACTCAACGTCGCGCTATGCCTTTTATCGGAGCGAAGAAACGGAAATATTAATAAATTAACTCCCCTGAGTGAGAATCGCACCTACAACCAACATAACCGTCGCGTTTACAGTCACAAGCTTGTACTATTTGCGATACGACGACCTCATTGTAAAATTTATTAGTATAGATTTTTGTTTAGCGTCACGCTTAATCCCGCACCCAGCAAGGTTGGCAGAGGGAACCTAGTGTTAAAACACTCCGCTTGCCGTTTTCCGCCGCATTTTCGAAGCATTGGGTGTTGAATAACGGAATTCAATACCGCGCTTTGAGTTCTTACCACATAGAAAAAATTAAAATATTAATAAATAATATTTTATTTTTTCTAAATAATATTTTAATTCATTCCTCCGAGTGAGAATCGAACCTACAATCGTCGCGTTTACAGTCACACGCTCTATTATTTCATATTACTTTTTTGGAAACGTATAAAAATTTTAACGTAGCGGGATTTGAACCCGAGCTTCTTGGAAACCATCCAAGCCGAGGTCCGACCGAGTTGTAGGTAATATATTTTTCTTTCCTAAAGTGTGGAATAACAGTTTAAATATGTCAAAAATTATTTATTATTATTATAATTTATTTTAATAGTTAATTAGAAGTGCTAAGTCCTTGACTTCCCATTTTGATGACTCCATGTTAGAAGACGTAACCAAACGGTACCAATATAGAACTGGATAATCGAAACTCCTTTATTTTTCTTGTCTATTCATAAAAGTAAAAAAGATTCCTTCGTAACTCGCTGAGTGATTAATAAATTAATCACAACTGAAACTACTGGACTCCTTTGGGAAAAGCGTTAAGAGAGAATTTCCCAAAATTCTTACGGCGATGGAATAAACCATTTTTATATTCCGCTTCACGCTGCATGCACACGGCAGGGTACCTAGTGTCTTCACACTAGGGGGAACCTAGTGTGAAGACACTCCATTCTCTACTTTCCGCCGAGTTGTGGAGTTATTGGGTGTTGAGTGAATTGAGTGTTGAGTTTTGCCTCGCCACCAGAACGAAGAAATGAAAATATAAATGTAAATAAATATTTCATTTCCTCGAGTGGGGATCGAACCCAGGATCCCTACGCCACGACTGGCCTCATTCCAAACAATTTTTTATAATTTATATAATATCTTGTAATAAGTAAAATATTCTGTAAAAAATAAGAACATAAAGGTCTATTTAATGAACGTGTCGGTTTAAAAAATAACTTAAAAATCACATTTCAGAATCCTCTAACAGTCATCCCAAAACCACTGTTAACATGAATATAATTCATTCAAAAATTTAATTGCTTTGATATTGCTTTACAGTCACATATTTCATAGCAGGCGGAGGCCCCTCGACCGTGGTCACGGCTTACTCGTTTATTACATTACGTTTCAAATAACAATATTTTTAAATAATTTAGTTAACAGCTGCATATGACATTCTACGATGGATACAAAAGATTTCTTATTTTTAAAATTTTTAAAGGGTTATTCCACACTTAGGAAAGAAAAATACTTATTTAGATAAAGTATAAAAATTTGAACGAGGCGGAACTCGAACCCGCGCCTCCTGGACTGGCGCGCTGAGGCGCTTTGACCACTAAGCCTTACGTTCTCATCAAGCTACGTTTTCTGCTTCACACTGTATCACGCATGTAGCAGGGTAGATAGAGAGAGCCTAGCGTTAAGACATTCTGCTCCCCGGACTCAACGCCGCACTTTACCTCGACACGAGAGCGAAGAATCAGTTTAGTAGTTTTTGTGTATATCCACTACAAACATACGTACATAATTCTTTTTTCTCTTTATATAATAGTATAGTTTTCTTTTCCTCCAGTGGGAATTGAATCCACAACTTGTCGCGGCTATACGCACACGCTTGTGCCTCTGCGCCACAACTGGCCTCAATTACATTATGTTTCAAATAACAATATTTTTAACTAATTTGGTTAGCAGCTGCTTTTGACATTCTAAAATGTTAACAAAATGTTTCATTATGAACAGTATTTTGTGATATTCATATTAATCTCTTAGCTGTTTGTGTTTAAATATTTATATTTATTTATCCCGATTTAGAAGCTACCAGAGAGAATGTATTAAGTAAAAATATTGTCCTGTTTAGGTATCTGTAGGCATACTTAGTTATAGCCTTCTCGATGGTCCTCCAGTGACACATACTCGTATACATGTTTACGCCGAAATATGACCTCTTAAAACGAAATGTACCTAAAATTCTTTTTAGCTTCGCTCTTTATCTCGCATAATAACCCTGCTAAGCGAAATAAAGAGCGAAGCGACGCAGAAAACCTAATATTTAGGAGTACATAAGTCTTATCTTAGGGTGTATCTTGTCTGCTTTCCGCCCAGGTTTGATATTTTATATTGAGTGGTAAAATTTAATCTCACACTTTAGTTCGACAGACCAAAGAAATAAAATTAATTATTTACGCCACGTGAAAATTAAACTCTTAGCCATCACGTTCACAGTCAGCAACCTCAGAACCTAATGTTAAAACACTCCGTTCAACAGTTTCAAGCAGTTTTATTTTTTATCTCACTAAATTGCCTACCTCGCTTGTACAGTACCTATTCAATTAAATAAAATAAATAATGTAATAGATTTGAATTATCAGAGTTTTGAGTTATAAACTCATGACACAATTATTAGAGTGTTTTCTTCTACAACTTCGCATTGTACTTTATAAGTTATTTTTATAAAGTATACAGAGTGGAATTGTCAGCACCATTTAAAATAAACCACAGTTTAAATTAATAAAAATATTATTATAATATAAAGCACCATTCCGAAATCGAGTCGTAGGTCTTGGCGGCAAAGTTCAAAGTCGCTTAACCTTTAATAATATTTTTATAGTAGTATGTGTTTACGTTATAGGTATATGGGTTTAAAAAAAACCCCTATATGCTGTTACCGTAAAAGGAGCGCTGACACCTCCATCCTGTATAATATTATAATTATTTTTTTCTAGCTCCTTTTAAATTCACGTACAAACTTATTGGCCACCACTCGTGATCACTTAAATAAGCCTAATTGTTAAATTAATTTGGGCTGCAACCTTCATTGCGGAAAATTCAATTAGTTAATTAAATCTTGCCACTCCAGTATTGAATGGAATTTTACTTATATTTTGTTTCCTGTAGAGTATTTTGGACGGTAACAAATATATATATTTTTTTTGACTTCACGCTGTCTCCCGCATGCAGTAGTATACAATATACAAAAAAGGAACCTTGAGTGTTGAGACACTCCGTTCCGAATTTTCCGCCGAATTCTAGAAGACCTTCTGGGAATCGAATATACAACTTGTCGCTTTTATAGTCACACTTTGTGCCTCTGTGCCACGACTGGCTGAATATATATTTATGAGAATATATAAAATACTAAATAAAATACCGACCTTCGATATTGCGCAGTGGGACAACATTTGACTGCACCAGTAACGATTATGGATTCGATCCCTAGAACTGTTATATATTTATCACTGTAAGTGATGAAACATTTTTTTTTTTTAAGTTCACGCTTTATCCTACACATAACAGGGTAGGCAGAAGGAACCTGGGAACCTAATAATAAAATCATGTTATACGTAACCAAATATGTTGTCGGCAACTATTATATAAAGATATATTTGTTATTCTACGTTGTTTCTATAACTAAGCAATCGAAACCATATGACGCGAAATTGCAATATAAAAGTTTCAGCTGTACATAGTTAAGTTCGGTTTCCATGCTGTTATAACACAACTTCTTGCCACGAATGAATGTAGCCACACTATTCAGAAATTGTGAATGAGCTTAACATTTATATAGGTCTTGCCGTTCTATCATAAAATGTTTTATTTTTTTGTTATTTAAATTTTGAAGTTAATTAAATATTTTGAAAGTTTTATTCGACACTATGGCAAGAAACCTACTAATCTACAGGTCAGTCGTAGTGCAGGCGCACAAGTGTGTAAATGTAAACACAACTGGGCATGGGTTCGATCCCCAATCGAGGAAATGAAATACATGTATTTAAATTTATATTTTCATTTCTCAGCTCTGGTGTCAAGGCAAAGCGTGGCTTTGAGTTCTGCCAGTTAACACGAATCCCTTAAACCTTACCCCGAAACCAGAGGTTCCCTCTGCCTACCCTATGCGGGCGAAGAAGCGTGCCGCTAGTCAAATGTTAAAGATATTATGTATTAGAATATACGACGGTTTCATTCAGCAGCTATTACTACTATAATACGATATACATTACTAATTTTAACTTTATTTTTTTTTATTTTTTTTTATTTTATTATGTATAACGTCATCGGCGGCAAGGGCGACCTCCGCGGGACTCGAGCCTTGGCTCACCCGTAAACAGAGCGTTGAATTATTTTTAACCGATTTCTGTAAGAAAAACAGGTTATTTTTTGTCACAAAATGCCTTATGTCGCGGACTTTTTCTTATAGCTACTAAAATTTAATATTTTTGCCATACAACGTACTGACATATAATTAACTATTTTGCAACGCACGCGCTAAAAACAATTCGATGGCGTTCCTTATTATTGTTATTTCGTTATTTAAGGTTAACTAAGACTTACACCGCAATGTAATATAGCCTAAAGTACTTTTGCAGGATAGAGCTTTCATACAAAAAAAAGAAAGTAAATCGGACCAGTAGACCTAGAGAGCTTAGAGTTTAAACAAACAAACAAACTCTTCCGCTTTATTATATTAGTATAGATTTTATTTCCTCGAGTGGACATAAAACCGACAAACTGTCGTGTTTTCCGTGACAATTTGTGCCCATTCATAACGACCTCAAGTATTTTTATTTAAGTTCTATGTAATGTATGTGACATTACATAAAAAATTAAATATTCTACCAAGAATTTCATGTTTGTTTAGAAAATTGTGTATTTTCATTAAAAACATGACTCTTCTAAGTAAGCTATAGCTCCAGCTTAAGCTATACAGAATCACGGCATCCAAGTAAACTTGTATTTCGAGGAGCTAAGCCGTTCAGTCGAGTAGTATCTAAGCCTCCTCAAGACGCTCGATTGTAGTGGTTTCGACAGCTGCATTGCACTAGTGTCGCTTACGATAAGTATAAAATATATAAACATTTTTATATTTTTAAAGTGTTATTTCACATTTAGGAAATAAAAATATTAATATATATTTTTTATATATTTCCTAAATTCTATTTTTTTTATGTTTTCTAAAAAGTTAATAAGAAACACTCGACAGTTATGTCAACAATTTACTAACTCTGTTTAGTCTTACCACAATTGAATATGCAAGGATTATAAGATATTGTCTTATGTAAGTTTTGCTAATCTCATAGAATTAGATGAACGTCCGTTCTTGTGTTGATGTAGTTTGTTGATCGCTAAAAATACTTTACTATGATTTTTTGAGCAAAATCTATTAAGGATATTTTTAAATAAAACTAGAAAATTAGACACTAATCAAAAGTTTATTTTTATTATTTTACATTGCTGTTAAAGTATAGATTATTTTATCTTCATCAATATTACAAATACAATTGCTGAGCAATTGATTAAATAAATTATATTCTTTGTGAGAATTTCAGAATATAATTTTATGAAAACTGTTATATTATTATTAATGCAATGATTAACATTTTATTGAAGTAAGTAAAACAAACAGGTAATTCGATATTGTAGTAAAGCTGTAGTAGTATTAGCTTGACATCGACTTCAAAATTATAAAATCTTTTTTTAATTATTTTTGTTTAACAAAATCAAAGTACGTTTTACAATATGTAATTGTAAAACGTACTTTGATTTTGTTTATTCTTTTTGTTAAAAAATAATTTATTTTACGATTTTAAGTGGTAGGTAGACCTTAAAATGGATGCTTCTCAAATATATGTAGTGGTTGTCCTATGTAAAACTTGCTGTGCATACTAATATTTCGATATATTGTCTAGAACATACATAAAAAACATTCCAGTGAATTGGGAATCTCCCCCTATTTGACGTCGGTTGAAAATGAGAACATCCTCTTTTATTAAGTTGGTTGAAAAGAAATTTAAATCTCACTTGTGACACCAACTTTTACAATGTTTTCCTTGTAACTATTACAGATATTTATATTTTTTAACACAGAAAAAAACTTCCCGTAATCAAAACCTAACCAAATTTTCACTAAACTATCCTTTGAAATAAAAAAAGAATCATGGAAATCGGTTGGCGAGATGTTGAGTTATTCGTCCATTTGTCGCGCATATACCTAATTTAAATTTAAGACTTAAAGAAATAAATAAATCAAAATAAATAAATAAGATTTATGTGATTTCCCCATAGATACCATTGTCAGAAATGGACTAACATTCAAATCATCAAAATCGGCGCACCCAGTCAAAAGTTCTGCCGTAACAATCATTAAAAAAATAGTCGATCTGATAACCTCTTTTCCGAAAGAAGTCGGTTAAAAAGTAAATAACGACATATCACACAAACTACATATCAATAACTCAAAACAAAAGAGAACAACTCTATTTACCCTTTACAAAATAACAAAGTAAATATAAAAAAGCAATACCCTACGAAAACATAACATACTTAGAACTATTAGAAGGAAGTAGCTTCTTTCATATAAACAGTGCCAGGCCGTACTGATATTATTTCCATACTGACACACTGTCATAGATCCAGTGTGACCCAGAACTGTCCATGAAAATTCATTAAGGAGATTAACTACCGGCGCCGCATGTGTTGCAGCCAGTGACACTCGGCGCACGTTAGCGAGCACAGCCTTATATATTGTATTAGATCGCACTAAAGTATACGCAGATATGGTGTTGTAATATAATTATATAGTTGCTAGTTGGATAGGTCTATTGATTGTTAGTGATCATCTTGTAGTGGAGGTCGTGTAGTGATTTATTTCTATCTTTTCTGTGTATTTAAATTACTACGAAGGTACGCCTCAAGTATAATACATGTTCAGGCAATTTACTTACATATATGAATAATTGATAGAAGTTCACTTTTATACTTGTTGTCTCCCACATTTAGCTGAGTAGGCAGAGGGAACCTAGTGTTAAACTATTCTGTTCACCACTTGTCGCCCAATTTTAATTCATTCCCCGACATGGAATCAAACCTATAGCCGTCGTACTTACAATTAGACGCAGTGCTGCTGCGCCACGCACCTCGCTTAAAAACTTCTTGTTTGTTTGAAGTTAGCTTTTTTGCGTCGTAGAACTTTAATAATTCATCCTTTACCGTTTTCTGGATGAAAACGCAACGGACTAATTTTTATATTCCCTATTAAAAACTTTTGCCTAAACTATATTTGAACTTAAATTAAGCTGCGTATATACGAACTATAGTTCAAATATACTTTTAAAAAGAAACTAAACATGAAAATTAAAGAAATCATTTATTCATTACCATAAAAATTATATAATTTATTTTATACTTCTAACTTGACACAACTTTTTTATACTTTCAACATTGAAAAGTACCTATTTATATGAATTGGCTCTTTCAATTACAAATATATTTAAATCTAGAACTACAAGTCACGCCTAAAGGTACCATTCTCATTTGTTTCAATAAACTTGATTATAATTAATGTGTTTTAAATATAAAATGATAATAAATAAAAAAATATCCATTATAATTTTTAATAAGAGGCCGGCCAGCCGTGTCGCAAAGCAAAGCGCGGAGTTGGGTTCCGCCACTCAATACGCAATATCTCCAGAATTCGGGAAAAAGTGAGGAGCGGTGTATCTTACCACTAGGCTTCCTCTGCCTACTTACGAAATACAGCGTGAAACCGAAAAAAATATAGCTTAAATATTACACACAATATGTAGATGAGTGGGTAATAACATAAGTAAACATTGTACTTTAGCAATTTTATAATTTAAGTATTAAAAAGTTTTCATTTATGAGTCTAGTTGAGAGGCAATTTAAAATCCATTTATAACACTTCCTGTCACGCGACCGCCGCGCTTTGCTGATCGATCCTAGCCGTTGCTATTCATAGCCTTTGTAGAACGACCCATTTCTATTTCAATAAGCGTAAACGCGTTCTAAACAAAACCTTGAACTATTAAGAAATTCGAAATTTATGTTTATTAGTGTAAAGTAAGCAGGCGAAGCCGCGTAGGGGCCGCTAGTATGATTAATAAAAGACATCACTTAGCTGACATTCGAAAACACGCTAATATTTCTTTTGATAATTAGATGGCAAAAAATTACGTGTTGGAATATCTTAGCACATATATATGTACCATATTGATAATACATTTAAAAAGTTAAGAAGCTCCCCTGCATGAATTATTTTTTCTTCCACACTCTAGTAACAAAAATATGGCGTTAAGTTCCGCCACTCAACACGCAACGTCCAAATTCGGGCTGAAAGTTGAGTGAGAATAGAATGTCTTGGCACTAAGTTCTCCTCACAAACCTCACTATGTGGGATACAACGTGATATTAAAAAATAAACCCCTGTACGAGATTTGAACCCCAAGCTTCCACATTCGCTCTGCTGACCCCGCTATGTGCGGGACAGAGCGTGAAGCCAAAAAAGCCTTCAGAATGTGTAATTGTGGTCTTCTGTCAAATAAAACACTATGGTAGTAACCATAGTGTTTACTCTGTAATAAGATAAATTCATAAAAAAAGACAAAAATAAACAACACAATACAACTCGAAGTGCAGCAGAAATTAATTTTAAAAAATATCTACAAAGATAAAGGGGAATCGCCAAAAATCACCGCGAAAGCTTAAAACTCGTCTAAATTAATTCACGAAATCGACTCGAATCGAATCTTTTCATTCGAACGTTTCTAATCTGTCTCGCTGTCAAAACGTAAGCCAATTTCCGAATTGCAATACACCGTTACAAGTAGTATAGTAGTATACACGGAGTTCCAAGCGTTTTGCGTGGCAATGGTCCAGTTTGTATACGAGACGAGTATATTGTAACGATCCATACCAGAACTAAATTGTGTTGGTAAATAATATAATTAATAAAAAAAAAATATTTATAAAAAAATATTATAAATATAATTTATAATATTATTTAATTATAGCTTAAGATAAATACAATCTTATAAATAATAGTTTAGTTCAGTTATTTAATTACGCGTTCCGTTCACAAGTAATATTGAAGTGACGTAATATACCGTAGGTAAAATACTCAGATATAAAATATATTTA
>JAATLQ010025912.1:0-27349 GCA_013421005.1 Heliconius erato x Heliconius himera | reverse complement strand
GTTCAAAGTTGTTTAACCTTTAGTAGTATTTTTGTAGTAGTAAGTGTTTATGTTATTGGGATCTATACGTAATCGCGTCACACGAAATACAGGTATGGATAAAAATCGTGAAATGAAAAAAAAATCCTACGTCCAAACTGTTGAGGCATCTTGATTAATTTCTTTAGGTATAGGTTTGGAATATTTTACCCTATATGCTGTTTCCGTAAATGGAGCGCTGCCTCTTCCACCCTGTATATGGCATGAATCGCTACGAGCCTGCCATAACCGGCTTCTAACATGTAGCTGTATCCCTAACGGAGTAGACATAAAGAACGCACGCAAGGCCAGGTCTATGAATACATTTATCGCTTCGATGACTATCATCAATCTCATTCATCTTTCTTTCATTCTTATTCTGTAATACCCACGTTTCGCTGCCGTATAACAGAGTCCAAAACTGCATTCTGTACGGCCAAACGCGCAGCTGTTCTGACGTTTCGCAGTCTCATCAATGCTGCTAAAGCACTGTTAAAACGCCTTTCCACATCCATCTCGTATCTTCTATCTCTATTCAAAAATTATTGGGGCTCCTCTTTCATCGATGCCCCTGGTCCCCTACTTATCTAAATCCGGCCCTGTACTACAGTCACGTTTTCGTTTAGACGGCCTCTACAAATAGGTACGTATTTAAAATTATTTTTAATCATTCAATTGTATGAGGCTGAATTAATACAGGATGAACAAAGTTCATTATTGTTTCAAAACAATGGAAAGACTATCTTAACGCGTACTTGAGCAATGTTTCAACCGTTGCGTTATCTTTATAACCCAGTTAGAATTTGAATTTAAATGTTTTTATGGCATCTAGGGATGACATTTATTTTCCAGTTTAAGTTTTTTTTTACCCCCTAAACCTACTCCTGTCTGTACCTAGTCCCGACTATTAATAAATTTCGGTGTCCACTTTCCACCCGAATTAAATCTCTTGCCAGAATAAAGAAATAAAAAATAATTCATTAAACCCGAATGGAGTCGAACTCAAAACCGTTGTTTACAGTCTGACGTTGTCCCTCTGTCAGTCGATGACCTTCACCAAATAGGCAATATTACAATGTAAATAAAAATTAAAAACAAAATGTTACATCATTTCTCATCATCATATGATATAAAAGAGAATACATCATATGATATAAAAGAGAATACACAACAATTCATTGAACATATTTTTTGTGTATTAGAGGTCAATCGTAGCGCAGGGGCACAAAGTGTGACTGTGCGACGAAGTGCGACTGGTTGTGGGTTCGATCCCCACTCGAGGAGATGAAAGATTTACTTAACTTTATATTTCCATTTCTTCGTTCTGGTGTCGAGGCAAAGCGCGGCGTTGAGTTCTGCCACTCAACACGCAATGCCTCCAGAATTCGGCAGAAAGTGGGGAACGGAGTGTCTTAACACTAAGTTCTCTCTCTGCCTACCCTGCTGTGTGCGGGCGTGAAGCTGATTTATTTTTTTATTTCGATTTTATATAAACAAGAAAACTTTAAGCATATTTTTTAGTGTCCTATCGAAACAAGGCTTTCAGCTAAAACCGAAACCCATAACTTTTTAATATACAGTATAACTAGAGAAATACTAAAACACTGGATAGTGATGGTCATTACCAACTATTTTTATTCTATATTGCAAAATTTTACTGTTTTCTAGATATGATCCATACAAAATTATATTTTATTAAACATCATATTTAAGCGATAAAACGGTTAAGAAAATTTATATTGCAGGATTTTTGTATTCTCTGATAGATTTATGCCCAACTGTAGTTTTTTAAGGTTACAAAGTTTCAAAACGTTAACATTTATTTGTTAAACTTTAACATTTGTTGTCTCAAATCGTGACTTTCAATTGATTACTCTGCGAAACAAAAAAATTGTAGCACTTATCTTATTCACAGCAGGGTAGGAAGAGGGAATCTAGTGTTAAGACACTCCGTTCCCCACTTTCCGATACGTTCTGGAGGCGTTACGTGTTGAGTGGCGGAACTCAGCGCCGCGCTTTTGTTAATGGTTTTTGAAAACATTTATATTAGACACAACAAGTATGCATATATGCTTAATGGTTTTTGTCTTGAAAAATAGAAAAAAATACTTCTTAACAAAAACCTTGTGTCAACAAAAAAATATGTGTTATATATGTGGCAAATATTGCTTACAAAAGTATAGAAAACAAAGCAAGTATACTTTGGCATAAAAATTGTATAAAAGATGGGACTGGGTACATTGTAGGTTGAGCCTACCTGACCTACTAAGACCTGATAAGACTGGTGCTGTTGTAAATAACTATGTCAAAAGAGTAGGTTCAATTGGATAGATTCCCGGATAATCTGGGAGACTGCTATTGAACTTTAATAAAGGATTGTTCTGATTGTTCCGGACCATGACAGAAAAGCTTACAGAAAAAAAAATACATTTTTTTATTTATTATTTTTCGATGAACAGCATACACAACTTTTGTTTTCATATCGTTCTTATACAGGACAATATATATCTAATATTTTATTAAGATTTTTCCAGTGAAATAGCTAAAAGTTTTTGTGTCAAAAACCAGTGCCAATTTGGCAAATTTGATAATTTTGTAGTATTAGTCCTATACAGAATTGACTTAATTTAAAGCATGCCCCAAAATGACTGTTCGCCATTCCATTTCCATCATTATTTTTCGAATTTTAGGTAGAAAAATTTAGACCAAGTACTTTAAAAACGTCCTCACTTTGTCCTCTATATTATCCGACATATGTCCTCTATATGTGTAAGATTAATTTTAAGATATTAAATAATTAACGTCAATTTAATAAAATTCTTGCCTGTTTCTTCTATTTGTCTATTTAGTATTGGCGAGGGGTAAAATAAAAAATATAACATACCAGATATTTTTTGAAATTGTATAGGTAATTAAAATTTGAATGTTGCGGGATTTGAACCCTTGATAAGCACGTATGGTTTAGTGGTGAAAGCGTTTAGACATTCTGCAATTGAAGCGGGTTCGAGTCCACCTACGCTAAAATATTTATAATTTTTATACGTCTTTTAAATATATTTTTGTAGCTATAGCTTGAAATAACACTTAAAAAGGTATATATAATAACAAAAAAAAATATATCGTATAGTGTATTAAATAAATGGTATAGGGCTCTCAAATTAATATCTGATATCACTTTTGTCAAAAAAGACAAGAATTAATCACGCTCTTATTAATTAATTTCCTAATTATAGATCAGCTTCACGCTGTATCCCGCACACAGCAGGGTAGGAAGAGGGAACCTAGTGTTAAGACACTCCGTTCCCCACTTTCTGCCGAATTCTGGAGGCATTGCGTGTTGAGTGGCAGAACTCAACGCTGCGCTTAACCTCGACTCCAGAGCGAAGAAATGCAAATATAAATTTAAGTAAAAAAATCATCTCCTCGAGTGGGGATCGAACCCACAACCAGTCGGTTTTACAGTCACACTTCGTGCTGCTGCGCCACGACTGGCCTCATAGATGCTATCTTATAATAAATGATGATTTTGTTTTGGCTACTCTTGTAGTAGATCAAATTTAAACTATTTTCGGGATGACGATGCTCATCTATGAAAACCTTGCAGGATTTACATGAATTTGTTATAAATAATTTTATTTGTTTAATTTGGGTTTAATAAATTGATCATTTAGACTAGAATAAATAACAGTGACGCCTAACAAGTACTTAATTTCGCCTTGGAATTGATTCTGCCGTAATTTTGGCCGAAACTGAAACTATGGCCGTATCTACGATTTTTTTTTAACTGACCAAAACCGAATGGTTGGTCACTAATATTTTTATAAGAAAAATCACTAACGCCTTTCAATAAAACTTAGCAATGTTTTGAAATTAATATTTTGCTGATAAGATTTTTATATCCAACATTATGTTTGTATATGAATGACACATATAATATTAATAATGACACATATAATATTTTATCAAGTCATTATTACATTTTTTTTCTTTTTTCTAGCGTCACGCTATATCCTGCACACATCAAGGTAGACAGAGGGATGTTTCCCAGTTTTTGCCGATTTCTGGAGGCATTACGTGTTGAGTGGTGGAACTCAACGCCGCGCTTTGCCTCGACACCAGAGCGAAGAAAATGGAAATATTGAATATTTCACTAGCCTCGCGTTTTTAAATAGGCCAAATCATCAAAATTAATAACGCAGGTTAATTATAAGGTCTGTATTAAAATAGAGTGAAAACTTACATTACACATATAAGAATAAGGGTTGGTTTCGAGGTACAAGTGTGTGACTGTAACGGGACTGTTGTGGGTTCAATTCCCACTCAGGCCATCATGCCTAGAAAATTCGGCGGAAAGTGGCGAATGGAGTGTCTTAACACTAGCTTCCCTCTTACCCTGCTATATGCGGGATACAGTGTGAAGCTGAAAAAAATTGAAGAAAAAAATGCTATCAAAATCGGTTTCGCCAGCTTAAAATTTTTGCTTAATTAAATAAAAACATTATCATATATGTAACATTACATACTTCCAATTCAAAATGGATTTTTGGCAGAAAATAAATTAACTTTAACAAGTTTTATTTGTTTAGAAAACGTATAAAAATTTGAACGTAGCGGGACTCGAACCCGCGCCTCCTGGAAACCGACGAGGCGCTCTGACCACCCTGGTTATGTCCTACTTAGTTAATTAATATTCATTCATTCACTAAAAGTCTCCTTCTAAAACATTGGAGCAATTATCGATATGTGAATTTGCTTTAATTCTACGTACATCATACATGGTTGTTTTACTTTATAATATTATAGGAGCAAAGTTACTATAAGAAAAAAATATAAATAAGTATTTTTCGCTTCGGTATAATTTCGTTTGTAATTTGTTGGGGTTTAGGGGTGTCTGGAAGGAAGGCTTGAAACTTTGCTAAGAGGACTCTTAGCTAGACAGCTATGTAGGTATAACGCCATTTCCTACATTGTTCCGAAGAAAATAAAAAAATATATATTGTAATAAATTCATTAGATTATTTTTGCGTTTTATTTACTTAATAACTACCACAAGTGGATATCGCTTTTGGGTGTAAGCGTAGATAAATTTAAAATTTTATAAAATAATTATTTTCAGCTTCACGCTGTATCCCCCGCACACAGCGTATTAGGCAGAGCGAACCTAGTGTTAAGACACTCCGTTCCCCACTTTCAACCGGTTCTGAGGGCATTGCGTGTTAAATGGCGGAACTCAACGCGCCGCTAAAAAGCTTTTCAGAGCCAAAATGTTACATCCGTATCATCCCTGTTATATACCAAGCTATACCTAACCTTTTCCTACCGTCACGCTGTATCTAATATGGGTAATATAGCTAATATAACTTAGTGTCAAGACACTTTGTTCCCCGTTATTTTCCCGAACTAGAGATATAAGATGTAAGGCGGCAGAACACAATGTCGCTAATTATAATTATGATAGGGTTTGGACATTTTTTTCCTCGAGTCGAGTTTTGCTTCCAATGACGTCATATTCTCATTTTTTGTGGACGTGTCAGTTTAGATTAATCACATAATATCCTCTTATTTACGGTAACTTTTTTATTAGCTTTAGGTATATAATTTTTAATATATATTTATATATTACGACCTGCTCGCGGCTTGGCTCGCTAGAACTATCCAATTATTTATTTACTAATATGAATCACTTTCTTGTTCTTATAACATTATCAGCTTAAAAACGATATCCACACATTGAAAACTAAAATTTGAGATAATTCAGTAATAAAATTATTTTGTAACAATTTTGTGGAACCAAATATAATTGATATAGATTTTATATTTATGATTCGATTTCAATAAAACACACACTTAAATGTTAAAGGAAGTTTAACTAAATAAGATAGTGAAAACTACACTTAAATTGGTTTATACAATTCTGAGATCAACGCGAACAAACAGACAAATCGACAAATATACAAACCAAGAAACAGACAAAAAATTTAAAAATGATTATTTTGGGTTTCATTACATTGATAAATGGCCCTAATATTAGATATTCTGATATATCTTTCATATATAGACAGCGTATAATTACTTAAATTTTATCCAGAGAAGATTTTGTAATTTTTTTTATATACTATTAATTTGAACAAAACACATTTATATTTTAATAACTGTTATTAACTTTTTTTGTCTTTTTTAACTCCAGGCTGAATTCCTCACATAGCAAGAGATAGAGAGAATCTGTGAACTTAATGTTAATATACTTCGTTTACATTAAGGTACTTCGGTTCCTCATTTTTCGCTTAACTCTTGAGGTGTTGTGTGTTAAGTGGCGGGACTGAACACACAACAGAATGAAATACATTATAAAAAACACACACATAGGTGTCAAATTAAAAAAAAAACAGTTTCTACATCCAATCTGGGCAGCACCTACATAGAAATTCATATGAAAATTTGAGACTCCCAGCACTTGTAGTAAAGAAAAACCCCGTTTAGTTAACAACTACGTCCTATAAATAACGCGCATGCAAAAATTTAAACTTCTAGTACTTGTTGTAACAAACTAAGTATGAACCCCAGAGGTAACCTCTTAGGGGTCGAATATTGCAAATTCGCGTGTTAGTGAGCACCTACGTCTTATAAATACCATCCTCGCAAAATTTGAGATTCCTAGCAATTATAGTTTCTGAGATTTCGTGATGATTGAATGAGTTTGAATGAGAATTATATAGATTTAGAAAACTAGTTAATAAATCAAGTTTCCTCTTGGTTGATATTTCCTATAAAGTCGTCATCTCTATATCTGAATTGAGCCAAGACCTTTAGATTAAATATAAAAAAACAAACGTGACACATTATCAAAAAAAAAATGCTTCATAATAATACACGGTTCTCATGTCGGTATACCGACGTCATACAAATTAGAGGATTGACAAGTTCTTTTGCGCAAGCGCAAGCATTTGCACCCGTCTTATAAATAAATAAAAAACGGGTCAAGTGCAAGTTGGACTTACCCACCAATGGTTCCGTACCACCTCCAGGATTATAGATAAGCGGGAAGTATAACAATTTATATAGCGTTGAACTATAATTATAGGTTTGTTATAGTTATTAACTGTTGTCTTAATATACATTTCCATTTTTCGAATTTTTCTTTTATTTGTACTGCAAGTTTCCATTTCTTGCTAAATTCCATAATTGTAAGTCTACCAGAAACCAATTAGTTATGATTATGGGACTTAAATAACCTCCTCCTCTAAGCTTACATTTTGTATAAAATTAACTTCAAAAATAAACTTAATAGACTTATAAAGAATTCAATCAAAAAGATTGTTTAATTTTAGTATCTGTAATATTTTATAATATCAATTTAAATCTATCAGATATTATTTGCACAAATAAAATAGACTTGCTTGATTAATCTAATGTTTTCATTAGATACTAGAGACTCATTAAAAATCTAAGATGCGTGAAGATATTATAAAATTAATCATGTTTAGTATTAATCAAGACTTTTATAACATATCACCCATACGAATTTCCAACGTCGCAAGATTTTTAATTTTATATAACCTTCACGTAGCTTGCAGTGCTCAGCGATAAATTAGAGAAAATCTAGTTTTAAAACACTCAGTTCACCATTTTTTTTTATATTCATGTTGTATCTTTCTTATAGTTAACACTAGGTTCCCAGTTCTGGTACCTGGGAACCTTGTGTTAAGACATTCCATTCTCATTAAGACACTTCTGTTTCTGAGGCGTAATGAACGGCGGAACTCAACGTTGTGCTTTACCAGGGCGAGGAAGTGAAAATATTATACGTTCAATTTCCTCGATTGCGAATCGAACCTACGACCTCTCGCGACAACTTTCGAGATATTGGCGTATTGGTGGAACACCGAGCTTTTTCTACCAGGTAATGAAAATAATTCAACTATAATAATTTTTCCAAGTGAGAATCCAACCCAAAACCATTCGCCTTTACATTCAGACACTGTTTCACTGCGCCACGGCGGCCTCAAATTGTACTATTAATTATCAAATGTCAATGTTTATTTAGAGCCCCTTTGTCCCGTAGAGTAAGCAGAGAAAACGCAATATCATAAAACTCCGTTTTCCGCTTAATCTTTGATTTCAACACACTGTACTGTATGTTCACTGGCGTAACTTAACGCAATACAGAAATAAATTGAATCAATATATATATTTTTTTATTTATTTATATTTCAGCTTCACGCTGTATCCCGCACCTAGCAGGGTAGGGTAGGGTGAGGCAACATGACAATCTAGTGTAAGCCACTCTGTTCCCATTAAAACACTCGATTCCCGACTTTTGGCCGAATTCTTGGGCCCATTACGTGTTGAGTGGCAGAATTCAAAATATTAAATATTTCAGTCCCCTTAGTAGCAATGTAACCCACAACCGCCGCGCGCTTGTGCCCCTGCACCACGATGGCCTCAATCAACATCTTATTATATGAATTAAATCAATATCTCATATATTTTTAGGAAAAATGACGTACGAACAGTTATTTGTCAATGTTGTTAGTGATTTCTTAAGTGTTTGTAAATAATAATCATTTGATCAATTGTGATAATTAACGTACATATATTATTGTACTTAATGTAAACTATTATCATTCTTAATGTGGATACGCCAATTAAATTTCGTTACGTGGGGTTTTTTAATTCAATAGTCCCAAAATAGTCCAATAGTCCCAAAATATGAAAATCGATAGGATACTTAGAGGCACGGGTTCAAATCAAATAGTTAATTTTTTTATTCGTCTTCTATAAAAAGTATTTTTTCTTTCCTAATTGTGGAACATTAAAAATGTTAAGAAACTTCTTCTTTCAATACTCTCTGCTGAATGGTTGAGGCATTGCGTGTTGAGAGGCGGAACTCAATGCTGAGCTTCGCCTTATTACAAGAGCGATGAAATGAAAATATTAAATATTTCACTACTCCGAGTGGGAATCGAATCCAGAACCATCGCGTTTACATACACTTATAAAAAGCTGAAAAAGATACGTCTGTTCAATTAAAAGCTAAAAAAAATATGTTGAAAAAATAAATAAATGTCCATATAAATGAAACATAAAAGGAACGCATAAGTTAGCAAACAAGCACAACATTTATCGTATTACCGCCAACAATAATCAATAGAACAAACAGTATTAACTACCTCTGGGAAAATTCCAACTTGTACAAATAAACTGTAATAGGCCGAAAATAAATTAATCGTTTCGTAACTTAACTACACATTTTCCGCCTCTTTATGCGGTACCTAACGCGTAACTGTGTTTTGTTTGACAACATTGAGAAGATATTTTTCAGGGTTCCGTACTTTTTAAGGAAAAAAGGAACCCTTATAAGATCACTTCGTTGTCCTTCCACTCGTCTGTCTTTCTGTCAGGAGCATTTATCTCAGGACCACTTTAAATTTAAACCATATACTCAGATCTACGGCCACAGGCTTTCTCGAAAAAAAATATATTTATAAATTTTCTTAAAAAAATGTAGCCGTTTTTATCGCAAAAAAGCGTTTTAAAACAATAGAACGGAAACCAAATTAATAGGGCACTTCCGCTTGATTTAGAATTATGAAACTTGGTAGCTATCATCTACAGGTACTATAGTAGGAAAAAAAATTACAACTATACATTTGTGGTTAAATCCTTAAAAAATAATAACTTTAAAAGGGCTACGAAATTTGCCTTTAATTAAAGTCGGCTTGTTCAAGTGAGGTATCAGATGAAAGGAGTCTGGCTAAGCTATTCTTGAATTTGAGAAAAAGTTTAAGACCTCAAATTTTAGTACGGAACCCTCGGTGGGCGAGCCCAACTCGCGCTTGACCGATTTTTTTCAATCTTTTCCATAGCACAGCAACCAGTCAGGTTGGTCAGGTTACTCGTCTTGCCTGGACGCCGAACGCCGCGCCTCGTCTGCCAGAGCGGAGAAATGAAAATAATTGAAATATAAATAATCATTCATTCCGTCACGTGTATGTACAATCATTCTTGGCAAATACATACAATTTTCCCTAATAGATATTTTTAATTCTTTTTATGGAAATAGACAAGTCAAACTAGCGTACTCCTGTTGATAAGGGCCGCCCACGACCTCGTGTTATACCAGAGAACATTTTAATCATTTTAGAATTTTTGCCCCTTCTGGCTTGTGGGTGGTTGTTCCGGTATTTAGTCTAAATTGTAAGAGTAATACTAAAATAAAAGCAGCTAGAACTGAAATTATCCTCTAAGAAACTCAATTTATAATTTTATATTAATACTAGCGATCCGCTTGCGGCTCCACCCGTTTGAAATACACTATTATTTATTTATCAACCTTAACTATTTTCATGTTCTAATAATTTAATTAGTAATTAAACATAAAAAAAAATCAGTCTACTCAATAAAACAGCAATTAAAAATTGTTATAACTTTTTACTTATGAACCATTTCATATAATGCATTAAAAGTTTCCCTTTCTTCCCTTAAGGTTTACCATTATACAATATTGGATTGCATTTAAATCGGTTAAGCCGTTTCTTAGATTGCCGTGCACAAATGCATAGACAAACAAATATATCAACATATAGATATAAGTTAATAAAATCATAGTTATTATTATGTTAAATGCCTCTAATAAGTAAAGCCCCCGGGCTCTACTCACAAAAAGCCGGGCCCCAAAAGGTGCGCAAAAATAATTAAAACATGTTCTAAAAATATTCTGAACATGTTTAGTTTTAAAATATAGTAACATTTTAAAATAGAATAGCATTTTTATTTCAAACTAAATACACGCGAAAAAAAATGTTTTTGTAAAAAAAAAAATTAAAATAAATTAGATTCACGCTATATCCCGCACACAGCAGGGTAGGCAGAGGGAACCTAGTGTTAAGACACTCCGTTCCCCACTTTCTGCCGAATTCTGGAGGCATTGCGTGTTGAGTGGCAGAACTCAACGCCGCGCTTAGCCTTGACACCAGAGCGAAAAAATGGAAACATAAATTTAAGTAAATATTTCATTTCCTCAGTGGGGATCGAACCCACAACCGTCGCGTTACAGTCACACCCTTGTGCCCCTGGGCCACGACGGCCTGACAATGAAATATTTTTGTAAACTTATAAAAAAAATTAAACGTTTTTTGTTAGACAGTAAAAACATTTTGTCTGTACATTTAGTAATTTTGACTGAAATGGATAGAGGGACACTTAAAAAGAATAATAGAACATTTTTTTTTAATTTCTTGTCTGTCTATCTGTCGACATATTTTTGTCCGCATTTTTCTCTGAACGTACTGAACCGATTTACTTGAAAATTTTACCAATTGCTTTGTTTTAACTCAACCTAACTACTAAAGTTTTCATCAAAATCGGTTCATTAAAAAAAAAGTTATCTTCATTTGAATGAACTCAAGGCATTAGCTTGCCTGCGAATATTATATAGCAATCGCGCTGGTGAGTAAACAAAATTGAATTGTTAGTGGAGATTACCTTCATAAATCATAATAGTTAAGTTTAAGTCGTAATTAATTCAACACAGAGATAAAGAACGATCTTGAAAGAAATATCAAGTAAATACAAAGATTTTTTGATTGGTTCGTTTATATAATATATGTAACTAATTTAAAAACTGTACAGGAGTTAATATGCAATTATTACAGTCATTTTACAAAGAATATTATGAATCCTTCAAATCAATAATTTAATATTTAAGGCTGTTTCTGAATGAGTAAATTAAATTATTCACTGACATCAGCACATTTAACAGAGTATATTATATAGGTTAAAAGAACATAAAGTTACAAAAATATATACGTGTAATAAATAATTAGCTTTATGTACATTTTATAAATATCAAATATCAACAATGGTCGATTTTTTTTATTTATAACAATCAAAAATTCTTTGACGATAATGTCGTACAAAAATCCAATTTGAATTCATTATAGTTGTCAATTAATTCTGCTTATTAAATCAATAATCATGTATTTTAAGCGGGTGAAGCCGTGAGCGGGCCGCTAGTATTTTATATGGTATATGTTAAAATAGTACTATACTATTTTTGATTGGAAAGTCTTTATCAATTTTCACTAGATTCGGTTATATCCAATTGGTTTATTAGTTCAAAATTCTCATGGAATCGAAAATTACATAATAAGATAATGTAAAATTTAAATAATTCAACGGGGAGCACCCTTGCTGCATGTTTCATCTTTTCAACCGGCCGTAGTGCTTGCACTTTCTTGCACAATAGGAATGAAAATGTAAAATCAGATCCTGATTCAGGTTGTACACCTATTACTACTAAACTATTACGTATTGACACAACTCAACAAATACAAGACTTTGGCCCAAGTACAAATGCTAAATATATGTACACATCCGGTGAAAAATCAAGAAAAATCATCAGAAATATTTGCTGTAATTCCGGACGTTCTGGAGTTCAAGGATGTTGCTTATTTAAAATATCATTTAACAATCTTCTTCTAAAATCGGACCACCTTCGAAAGAAATAATGATTCGTGGATCTCGCACATTTCGAAACGAAGATTTATAAGTGGAACGGTAATTGATGTAGCATTAGAATCGTTCAGTATGAAAAAGAACGCTAGCGAAATATATTGCAAAGAACTATCATGAGGTACTTAATAATACAAAATCTTATTCCCTGTAGCCATATTGAAAAACTAGCACTTCACGAAGGTAAACTTCTTATCTTTGCTAAGACTTATAGCTCAGTTCGATCCGCTTCTAGCAATCATATTAAACATGCTACAGAAACTCCAAAAACTATCTCATATTTGTCACCACAGATTCAAAATGAATTCATTCATTTCCTGGCACCTACAGTTCAACTGCAAGTTGTTAAGTATGTAGATGTTGATTTTAATGAATAAAAAACTTTTTTGGGTTTTATTGAAACATATGCCAGAGATGCAGTTTTAGCAAATTGCGTTTATTTTAGCAAAATTTAATTGTAAAGAAATTATTTAAATACCGATGAAATTTTATTTACAAACTGCAGATTACAATGTTACGACAATGATGCCGTGATAGCAGGTCACACATCTGACGTTTAACTAAAAATAATGAAAAAAATCATGAAGCATTATTTGTAAATTGCTATAATCATTTATTGAATTTAGCAGGAGTTACTGCAGCTAAACAACAGCCAATCGTCGTGATATGTTTTCATCATAAAATCATTTAAAATATTATATATATATTCTTCTCAGGTTCAACGTTACGTTGAGAATTATTAGAAAAGCCTTCAACAAAGTCTGTCAAACGTGAATCTGATGCCAGGATACAAGCGGTTAGCGTTATCGACGATGGAATAGAGTATTAATATTCTTATGTCAATTACGAAAGTGTAGTACATACTTATATTAATTATAACTTAGCTTAACGATGTTAGTGGGGTAGCCAGAGGGAACCTCACCTCACCTCAGTCACGACCTCTGTATACATTTTTGATGTCGTCCACTGTCATCAACATCTTCATTCATGTCCTCGTGTTCTTACATGATTTTCCTCCAATATCATCGATACTGATTTCGAAGTCTCCCTTTATCACTTTTCCTTCATAAAAGTTTTTTTGCCGTTCTGTTATCACTCATTCATTCAACGTGCCCACTGAGCATGTTCTTCATTGTCACTGTGACATTTTTGCTAGTACCTGCCATTCTGTGTATCGGTTCGATCAGCTAATCATCAGTCATCTCCAGCATTGATCTTTCTTTCATTCTCATTCTGTAATAATGAAGTTTCGCGACCATATAACAGCGTCAATACCAACATTGCACAATATACGGCTATAAGCAGCTGTGCTGACATTTCGGCGTCCCATCAACGTACAAACAAGGATTGTGACAAACAACAGCCGACTGGATGTCAAACCAGGGCGACATGCCATCTCCTACTCGTACGCAGGCCTAGTGATCTCTGGAAAAGGACTTCACAGCCTGCAGCAAGGGTCAGCTCACATTGTACCGGGGTATTATCTCTCATAATTTCTTTCTCACAATTTTGTTATCGTCTTTTCCAAATTCACAAAAGCTCAGAAAACACTCTGGTTTAAGGCCAAGACTATTTGCGTGATGAAGCGAAAATATCTGATTCCTTTTCCAGCTCGAAGCCGCTACTTACTTCATATACACTGATAATTAAAAAAAAATGCCTTGAATAGTTCACTTATCGAGGAAGCCTATAGCTATTATATCACGTTTGTGATTATGATCGAAGGTGAAAACTAATAAATAATATAACGAACGAATTTTTGTAACAGCAAAAAATTTTAAATTACAGTCATAACGAATTATATGTATTACAAGGTATGCGGTAATTATAGATAGATATTAAAATTCAAATAATATTAATCTCTATATATAATCAAACAGTAAAAATATTTTGTCTGTACATTTAGTCATTTTGACTGAAATGGATATAGGGGCACTGTAAAAGCAAAAATATATTTTTTTAATTTCTTGTCTGTCTGTCTTTTTGTATGGTCACATTTTTCTCTGATAGTACTGAACCGCTTTACTAAAAAAAAATGCCAATTGCTTTGTTTTAACTCAGCTTAACATTTAAAGTTTGTTTCATCATTAGTTTGCCTGCGAATGTTATATAGCAACCGCGCTGGTAAGATTCTTGACTAAAGAATGACATTCGACACTTTCTGCCGAATTCTGTAGGCGTTGTGTGTTGAGTGGTAGAACTCAACGCCGCGCTTAACCTCGACACCAGATCCAAGAAATGGAAATATAAATTTAAGTAAATATGTCATGTCCTCGAGTAGGCATCGAACCCACAACCGGTCGTCGGTCGGTTTTACATGCCACGGCGAAGCAGCGTGAAATATAGGTAAAAATGGAGATTTCAGAGTAGGCTTTTCTTGAAAGAGAAGCTGTGAAGAAGTTTAACGTTTGCTTTACGTTTGCCGCTGCGTCACGACTGGCCTCGGTGTCTAAATTTGTTAAGAAAAAAAATGAAATATGTGACTTTATTCCATTCTTTTTTTTAAATTCACGATATATGCTTACAAAGGTTGTGGATTTTAGAAGTGATTAGTCTTTCTTTTCAATATCTATTGTTAGGGTCTTGCACACTAATTATTTGTCAGGTTCAGGTTGTATCCCGTACATAGAAGGATAGGCAGAGGAAATCTCAAAAAATACTACATACAGACAAAATTATAATATGTGTATATATCTAATTCTACCAAATTACAGGTACGTTATCGCAGTATTTTTTGTTTAGACCTCACATGTTGCAAACTTGGTTAAAACGTGATTAAAAATAGTTTGGTTTTAAAGATTAATGTTTTAATTATTATTTATGCAAAATTTGTGTTAAAGTCGATTTTATTTTATTGAAATATGTCTTGTCGCTTACTAACAATTATTTAGATATATAAGTATTTTTTTTAGTCGCCCGTATTTGAGGCTTTCATGGCGGATGTAAACATCATGGTCACCGGGTCGATTCCCAGTATTAGGAATTAACACGAATTCGGTGGAAAAGATAATTAATTAAAGAAACGTTAGCTTAAAAATTAGAATTAAATGTATTATTGTGATTCTTTCGTTACTTAATTGAAATATTTAGTATCTTTATTTCCTCGCTCTGGTATCGAAGTAAAGCGCGGCGTTGAATTCCGCCACTCAATACGTAATTCGGCGGAAAGTGGGAAGCCGATTGTCTTAACACTAGGCTCCCTCTGCTTACCCTCCTACATGTCGGATACAGCGTGAAATTGAAAAAAAATATTTTCAAATTCGATACACAGCGTGTTAAGGGACAAAACTCAACGCCGCAATTTGGCCAATAGAGCAGAGTAATAAAAGAAGTTTTTTTTAATGGAAATGATAAGGCAAACGAGCCTACGGGTCACCTGATGGTAAGTGATCACCGTCGCCCAAGACACCATGTAATACCAGAGGAGCTACAGATGCGTTGCCGGCATTTAGTTCGGTTGAAAACACAGTGTCAAAGATAATGGAGGAAGGTCACGTAAAAAGCATGAGGACTCCCCGAAGGGCATGTATTAAGAGTTTGATGACAGTGGACGAGGCGAAAGAGGTATGCAGAGACCGTACGGTTTGGCGCCCCGTTCTATCTGACTACTCCGTTTGGGATAAAGCATGAAGCTATCAGATCAGATTACAATTTTAACTTTTCTCTATATATTTTACGAAATTAATCCTATTATTAAATCTGTTACTACAGCTTCTCTTTCAAGAAAAGCCTACTCTGAAGATTTCCATGTTCACCTTATATATATCCCGCATATAGCAGAGAAGGCAGAGGGAACCTAGTTAAGACACTCCGTGTCCCATTTTCCGCCAAATTTCGTGTTAAATGACGGACCTCAATTCAGAGCTTTTGCCATGGTGCCAGACCGAAGAAATAAAATTATTAATAAATAATAATTCATTGCCCCGAGTGCGTCACACGCGCAACCGTCGTGTTACAATCACACCCAGTTTTTTTTTATTTTGGAGTTCCGTACCTCAAAAACACAGACGCCTTTTATCATTTCTGATGAACCAGTGGCTTGACTTCGACTTGACTTTCATCAAACACCTATTGTAACAGTTATTGCAAGTTTATTAGGCACTCAGAAAATAAGATGAAGTCCTTCGAAAAACGAAGGTGGCTAAGGTTTTCATTAGGTTTTCATTTCATAAGGAGATCATCTCCAGCCAAGGACAAGTTAGAGGAAATCGGGTCTTTCAATCTGAAATTGATATCCAGTTGTTTCCAACCTTATTCGTATCTACAGAATTCTGCAGATGTGTGTATGTATATTAAATATATAATCATCTTTTATAATGTAGGAAGTCTGTACGTTGAAAGAAAATAACCTGTCACCTCTGTCTGCTATACCTATACTTACAACAACTGCAAAATTGGAAAAAAATGTCATCAAACTAACAAGAATACCTTGAACGTTCAAGTGTATTTAATGTAATGGTTTGGAATAAGGGTGACTTCATACATTATTTTGAATTAATTATGAATTTTATTGTTTTAAATTAAAACTATACTTTAATTATTGATTGACGTGAATTTATATGGTATTTTTGATACACGCTGTGGCCAAATAGCCCATCGTGACACAGTGACACAAGCATGTGACTGTATGTATGTGACGATTGAATTTTTTATTTGCTCAGTATAAAAACGTTTACAGATAAATAGACAAAACGCGTCGTTGAGTTCCATCATTCAACACAAGATGCCTTGAAAATTTGGAAATTTGAGTGTCTTCGAACTAAGTTTCCTTTGCCTACACTCCTGTATGCGGGATACAGTGTGAAACTATAAAAAAATATTGTTCTCTTAATAGTTATAGTAAGCAAACTATATTTTATTTCGACAAATTTCTCACAAATAACTGCAAGTCCCCAATTTATATCGCAAAATATTTTTTTATACATTTTTCGTTTGAAAAAACTTTGAAACATCGTCATCAACAAGCATTGTCCCGAGTGGATATCGAACCAAAAACCAAAGAATCACACATTTCCCTATTGTATCACGATATAGTATCGTATTCGTATGTAATTTTCCTTAAACATAATATAAGGTCGAAGAGCAAAGAACTCCTCACTCAAAACGCACTTACAGAATAAGATTGAAAGCCATTGTGATTCATCTCACAACCAATTCATAGCCTTTTTTTTGTTTTATTTTTTAGAATTTGAACTGTTTGTATTTAAACGGGTGTTTTTGAAATTACTAACTAATATCAAATAAATACTTAGCATTCTACTATTTTACGGCGTTTCTTGACACTAGGTTCTCTCTGCCTACCATGCTGTATGCGGGATACAGCATGAAGCTTTTTTTTATTTGTCATTCTACAGATTCACCGTAGGACTTCCTATCGCGGCCCAGGAAGAGGTGCTTGGAGCCATGCCTGGGATACAAGTAAGTGCCTTGTGATACAATTGTGGATTGAATGGCGCTCCCCGTTCAACTTTATTTCCATCTTACCACAAAGAGGTAACTCGCAATCCAGAAATTCCTTTCCTAGTCCAGCTCTTTTTTATTTATTGAACTGTTATAATATTTACTATTGGACTATAGGTCTTAATTCTGTGTACTGAACTGTACTCAAAGCCACATTTTTGTCCTTTGAAAATGTAAGACGCTATTCTATTGTGCCAGGATGGCCTAATATCTAGCACGAGCAGCCCAAGCCCGGCTCCGGCTGCCTCAACTGATTGTTATATTATAGTTAAATTATACAAAATCTTTATATACATTTTAGCCTATATGTAATATTGATGTATAAGCTATATACTGTATATTTCACCTAAATCCGTTCAATAGTTTTTGGGTGAAAGTGGAACAAACATCCATACAAACAAACCGTAACATTTATAAAATAAATAAATCAGCTTCACGCTGTATCCCGCACACGGCAGGGTAGGCAGAGGGAACCTAGTGTTAACACACTCCGTTGTCCACTTTCTGCCGAATTCTGGAGGCATTGCGTGTTGTGTGGCAGAATTCAACGCCGCCCTTAACCTCGACACCAGAGCGAAGAAATGGAAATATAAATTTAAGTAAATATTTCATCTCCTCGAGTGGGGATCGAACCCACAACCAGTCGGTTTTACAGTCACACCTCGTGCCGCTGCGCCACGACTGGCCTCGTAACATTTTAAATTTATAATAATTAATTTTTAACATTTATAATAATTTATTAAGTGGCGGTATTCAAAGCCTCTTGTCTGCGTATATTGGTTATTTTATAAAAAAATCAAAAGAATGAGTGACGAAAGAAAGTCAAGCGTCAAAAAAGATATAAGAAGCAAGAGCGAGTGGTAAGAGATGCAGAGGTAGGCCTCGGTTGACCTTCGAGAATACAGTATCGATGATAGATACTGGAGGAAGGTCACGACAAAAACAGAAGGACCACTAAGGCTGGCTTAATAGTTAAACTAAAAAAGTAGACAGTCGCTATGACTGTCTATGTAGACAGATATATTAAATTAATTCAATTACACCCGGAAAGTGTCAGAATGGGTCGTAAATATAAGATAATTTTGTTTTAAACGAGCTACTTTATTTTTAAGTTATGTTCACTAAATATATCACTTGACACAATGCTTATGAGTACGAAGTATAATCGTCTACATTTTTTTTTATGTGAAGTAAGTACTTTATTTTAAACAAATATTACTATGCAGACAAAATGTTATAATATAAAATATTGAAAGGAAACGACGCTATAATAAAATTAACAAATAATAAAGATACAAAACATTCTTCTAAGTAATTTTATAATATATTGTCCTTTTATCTAATTTCCTGTGTATCAGGGTAAGCAGAGTGAACCTGGGACCACTCACTTAGTGTTAAGATATTCCGTTCCCATAACGTCACATCAGGTCCCGTTCTTTTGACTTTCCGTGGATTTCTTAAGGCATTGCGTGTTGGGTAATGAAACTCAATATCGCGCTTTGTCCAGACCCCAGAGAGGAGAGAAGAGTTTCGGAGCGAAGCGCAGCGTTGAGTACCGCCTCCCATTTTTCGTTTCCAGAATTCCGGCGGAAAATGGGCAACGGCATGTCTTAAAAAATATATATAAATAAAATAGGAGTATTTTAACACTAGGTTCCCTCTGCTTATCCTGCTGTGTGCTTGATAGGCAGAGGGCTAAAAAACTATAACGTGAAGCTATAAAACTATATACAAGTCTATCTAACAAAATAGTTATAAAAATTCATTGGTACAGCTAAAACCGCGTGAATAAACAAGTGCTCAATTCACGTTGCCAACCACGTTTCTGAGGCGCGCCTTAATGTAATAATACCAACTATTTTTGAGGCCCTCATGGCAGCGGCATACCGTCTGACTGTAAATGCTACTATTATGGGTTTGATTCCTAGTCGAAATGGATTATTTTTATTTCCTCGTTCTGGTAAAAATACAAAACACCGTCTTGTAACTGGGATCCCTCTGTCTATATGCGAGATAGAATTTTTTTTGCCTAACACTGTTTTTAAAGCAAAACAAATCAAATCAAATCAGCTTCACACTGTATCCCGCACATAGCAGGGTAGGCTCCCCGTTCCCCAACTTCTGCCGAATTCTGGAGGCATTGCGTGTTAAGTGGCAGAACTCAACGCCGCTGGGCCTGTCTGACGCCAGAGCGAAGAAATGGAAATATACATTTAAGTAAATATTTCATCTCCTCGAGTGGGGATCGAACCCACAACCAGTCGGTTTTACAGTCACACCTCGTACCACTGCGCCACGACTGGCCTCTAAAGCAAAACAATAATTAAAATAACAATGTAAATGTCACGCGGTATCCAAAAATAAAACTGATTTCAATATTTTTTACATTAATTAGTGACTTAAAAAACAACAACTTAGAATGTAAAAAGCTATAATATTAGTTTTAGTTTGCTTGTTTTTTGTATCACGTTGTTTTTGGAGATAACGTCAAAAATGTGATTATATACTAGTGGATTGATAAAACTTTGTTTATGCATATAAAATTAAATTAATTTAAAAATGTAATTTAATTTTATGCATATTTATATATATATTTAATATTTTGTTCTTATATTTTTCATCCCGCTAGAGAGATGGGCTCAGAGGATCTAGTACCAAGACACTCCATTCTTAGCTTTTCGACTAAGTTCTATATAATGTGTTGCCACAGCGGGGAAAGTTGAGGCCTGACGTGGCGCAACACAAGCACAAGGCACCAGCGTTGTCTGTTAAGGTTGTAGGTTGGATTCCCACTCTAGGACTCACTATATTTCCTCTGCATTTATGTAACCTCAGCGAAAAACTGAAAAAATATATATTGGGGGTCGGGGTGTCTTAATGCTAAGTTCTCTCTGACTTCCCTGTTAATACCGGAAACGGAATATATAAAGAAAAATATGTAAGGGTGGCAGTGGAAGGCCTTGGTTGACCTTCGAGACCACAATAATGATGATTCAGTATTTATATATATTTATTCAGATTCATCAGGAAGATATATGTAAAAAGAATAAAATAACAAGCCCCCACCACTCCCCTCATCCCTCAAAGAGCATGTGGACGAGGCGAAAAAGGTGTGCAAGTTTTTACTTTACTCGCAAAAAGCTTATTTGATCAATTAAAAGTGAATTTAGACTCACTTATTCTTATTTTGCGAACTCAACCCCACGCTTACCGGAGCGAGTAAACTAAAATATTAGATATTTCATTTCCTCGAGCAGGAATCGAACAAGCAATCTGTCGCTCTTACATTGCACGCTTGTGTTCCGACGCTACAGCTGGCCTCGTATCATTTTCATTTAACACTCTAATATATAAACATAATATACATAAAAATAATCAGCTTCACGCGGTATCCCGCACACAGCAGGGGGTAGGCAGAGGGAACCTAGTGTTAAGACACCCCCGTTCTCCACTTCTACTTCCCGCCGAATACTGGAGGCTAAGCGGGTTGAGTGGCGGAACTCAACGCCGCGCTTTGCCTCGACGCCAGAGCGAAGGAATGAAACTATACATATAAATAAATATTTAATCTCCTTGATTGGGGATTGAACCCACAACCAGTCGATTTTACAGTCACGCTTTGTGCCCCTGCGCTGCGAATGGCCTCAAATATACATATAAGTACATATAATACATGAAAAATATACACTATTCTAACACCTATACAACTATTTTTAGCATCATGCTTTATCCAGAACACAGTAGAGTCGGTGGAGAGAACCTCGTGTTAGGATACTCAGTTCTTCATTTTCCGCCGAATTCTGAAGTCGTTGCATATTGAGTGGTGAAACTCAACGTCAAACTTTATTTCGACACCAGAGCGAATAGAAGGTAATAAAGATACATATTTACATTCGAGTTTTGAGAAATTTAAAATCACGTGCTGTCGTTCTTTCTTTTTAATTGTAATATCATTAGGATCCTGTACCTTAAGGAAAAAAGGAATTCCTATAAGATGACTTTGTTGTCCCTTTGTCTGTTTGTCTGTCTATCCAGAGCCTTTATCTCAGGAACGCTTGGAGATATCGAGTTGAAATTCACACCATATACTAGACACCAGAGCTAAGAAATAAAACACTTTGTGCAAATATATAAGTAAATATTATAAATTATATATTTTTTTTTGTATTACTACGCCACAATAAGATTGTCAAATTAAAATTGACATATTAATATTTAATATAAAGTTAATCACATTGGGACGTTCCGAACTGGCCTCGTGACAGGTTCCGGTTGATTTAACAATATAATTTATACTTGTTGGTGTATTCTTTTTATGGCAAACATAAGTATCTATAATAACATTGATCTCTGATGGAGGATGTGAATTATTTAAACTACTTCCGATGTTTTAAATGAAACTATTTTAACGAATTAATATAATATATTTAGTAGATATACATTTGGCAAAACAGTCAAAAATGTATAAGCTAGTCGTGGCGCAGGGGCACAATGTATGTCTGTAAATGCGACTGGTTCTGGGTTGGATCCCCACTCGAGGAAATGAAATATTTATTTAGATATATATTTTGATTTCTTCGCTCTGGTATCTAGGCGAAGCGCGGCGTTGAGTTCCGCCACTCAACACATAATACTTCTAGAATTCGGTGCAAAATCGGGAACGGAGTGTCTTAACACTAGGTTCCCTCTGCCTATCCTGCTGCGTGCGGGATACAGCGTGAAGCTGTTTTTTTTTATTTTTTTATAATACTAAATATACGCAATTGATCCGGTTAAATAGTTCATTTAAAATGTGTTATAAATAAAAGATGTTATATATACCGCCCGCAACTTTGATTGCGTGAATTTTTAAATAGATCATGAAATACTATTCTTTTGCCGTTCTCTAGATTCAAGAATATATAAAACAAAACTTTCCCTAAATAAGAATTGAATCTAACATCATCGTGTATATTTGAATAGCCTAAGCCTTTAAAAACGACTAAAAGACAAAATTCGTTTTAACATTCATATATATTGGTAATTACTGCATTTATAAAAAAGATACATTCAAGTTTTTAAGAAATTTTAAATCACGTGCTGCCGTTCGTTTTTTTTTAATAATAATATCATTAGGTTTCCGTATCTTAAGGAAAAAAGGAATCAATATAAGATGACTTTGTTGTCCCTTTGTCTGTCAGTCTGTCTGTCAAGAGCCTCTATCTCAGGAACGCTTATAGATATTGAGTTGAAATTCACAGCATATATACATAAATCTAAGGCCCTATGACTTTAATTATTTTATTTTATGTTGAAAAAGATATGGCCGTTTGTATCTATACATATATGGTTAAATACAAAAAAAAAATAGAAGCCTAAAAAGGGGGGCAAAATTTAGTATTGAAACTGCATGTGAGGTATCAGAGGAAAGGAGTATGCCGCCATACTCCTAGCTAAGCTTGAATTTCAGAAAAAAAATCGAGACCTTCATTTTCTGTACGGAACCCTCGATAGGCGAGCACGACTTGCGCTTGTCCTGTTTTTTTTAAAACAAAACCGACATTGGAAAGTAAAGTTTCAGTCAATCCATTAAATTAGCATTATTTATAGCAATTTTATAGAACAACATTTTTGGAAATGGTATAACTGTTTTATTTATAAGCTAAATAAAATAAAATAAAATGTTAACGAACTTCTGAGATTAGCCCGCACAAACAGACAAACAGAAAAAGTGTTTTCGGTTCTATTACATTATTGAATATCAATTTTATGAAATAACGATCAATAAAATAAATAAACAAATCGGTCGATCTAAGGTCAAGTGTAAAATATTTATTTTATATATTTTAACACGCATTAATTAGTTATTGAGCTGTAAAAAATCTATAGTTATAGTAAAATCATAACAGATCGGACGGTCTGTACATGATAGACATATAAGAAAAATCGGACAAGAGCGAGTCGGGCTCGTCCACCGAGGGTTTCGTACAAAATTGGAGGTCTCGCGCTTTTTCTGAAATTCAAACTTAGCTTAGCCAAAGTCCTTTCATTTGATACCTCACTTGAACTAGCAGCTTTAATACAAAATTTTGCCCTCTTTTTAAGGCTATTATTTTTAGGGTTTAACTACAAATGTATAGTTTTAATTTTTTTTCCTCAATTAGTACTACCTGTAGACGCTAGTAGCCAAATTTCGTAATTTTAGGTCAACCGGAAGAACTTTATTAATTTTGATTCAATAATTAGTGTCGAAATACGCGTTTTTTGGGTAGGGAAATGGGTATAGGTAAATATAGAAATGCGTTTTCTACATTTACCTAAAAAAATGGAAATCATGGGGTCGATCCGTAGATCTGAGTATGTATATGGTTTGAATTTCAACTCGATATCTCCAAGTGTTTCTGAGATAAAAGCTCTTGACAGACAGACAGGCGGACGGACTACAAAGGGATCTTATAAGGATTCCTTTTTTTCTTTAAAGCTACGGAGCCCTAAAATCTAAGAATCACAATTTGAACCAAATTTTAAGAATACTAATAATAATAATCCTCATGAAACTTAGCTAACTGTTAAGTATGTAGCTTAGATGACAACACTATACTTGGTTTCAACGAGCTGGTGTGATGATGATGCTTGACTCGTAGATGTCCCCTTTGGAAATCTACGAGTCGAGCGGGCCAGATCGCATTTCTCCCTTAGTGCTCCGTTCTTGTGCTCCTTAGCTGACACCGGTGCTAACGCGTTTGTTCCGCACTCTTACTCAGTCGGCGTAGTCCCAGACTCATGGAAGAGCGCTCTTATCCCCCCGGTCACGAACCGAACGTCATAAGCTCAAGTATCATCCACATTATTTGGATACGTGGCATTCCACTACTGTGCGGTTCGTAGGAACTTCCTTCCACAAGCTTTTCAACTATGGAACGGCCTACCTGTGGCAGTGTTTCCAGGTCGATAGGAACTGGGTACCTTCAAAAAGCGCGTCTATCTCCACTTTAAAGGCCGGCAACGCATCTGTAGCTCATCTGATGTTACACGGGGTCTTGGGTGGCGGTGATCACTTACCATCAGGTGAACCGAACGCTTGTTTGGCTTATCTTTTTCCATAAAAAATCACTTAGGATGACACAATTTATAGCTTTGAGCACATTCTATTGCACTTGTATCACTTGGTGTGTAAAAGCGTGTTTTTTTAATTAAAAAAAAAAACTAAACTAGCTTTACGCTTTATCCCTATCGGGGTAGTCAGAGACTCTTTCGCCTGACTTGTTGTTTGGCTGACTCCTGCCATTCTGTGTCATCAACCTCTTCATACATGCCCTCCGGGGAGTCCTCATGCTTTTTACGTAACCTTCCTCCAGTATCTTTGATACTGTGTTTTCGAAGGTCAACCGAGGTCTCCCCCTACCTCTCTTACCGCTCACTTTTCCATCATAAATCTTCTTTGCCATTCTTCATCACTCATTCGTTCGACGTGCCCAAACCAGCTGAACACGTTCTTCTTCATTCTCACCGTGACATCCTCGCTAGTACCTGCCATTCTGTGTACCTCTTCATTGCGGATTCGATCAGCTTAGCTGACTCCGCATATCCTACGAAGAGATCGCATCTCCACAGCATTAATCTTTCTTTCATTCTTCTTCTGTAATACCCACGTTTCGCTGCCGTATAACAGAGTCGGTACCAAAACTGCATTGTGTACGGCCAAACGCGCAGCTGTGCTGACGTTTTGCCGCCTCATCAATGCAGCTAAGGCTCCGTTCACCCTGTTACCGGCAGCAATACGCCTTTTCACATCCATCTCGTATCTTCCATCTCTACTGAACATACTTCCCAAGTATGTTTTTTTGTGTGTTGATGATGTTTTTTTTTAATTTATTTTTATTATTTATTGTAAATGTGGGGACATTAACATTAATCCTTAGATGATCGTTATCTATTACCAGTTTTTACCTGCAGCTTGCAAGGTTAAATGGAAGTTACTAACAGTGTCTCAGAGAGGAAGGTTCAATTCGATACATTGCTTAATGAGATTGGCGCTTTCAACCAATCCGAGTTCTTAATTAATATAGATTGTACCTAGTGGTAGCGCAGGGGCACAGACGTCGGTTGTGGGTGCGATTCCCACTTGGATGAATAGAATATCTTATGTTTAAAAAAAACATAAAATCATTGTTCAGGTAACGAGGCAAAGCGCGAGATTGAGTTCCTCTATTCAAAACGAAATTGTTGAACCGGTGCTCATTTATGAAGAACGGGGTATCTTAACACTAGGTTCCGACATCCCTTCTGCCTACCTTGCTATATGCGGGATACAGCGTGAAGTGAAAAGAAAATTGTATTGTACCTACATTTTTTTTCGAATATACCTACTACGTGCTTCACAGCACACGCTGCGTTTATATATGCATATTTAAATAGTTTCTACGCAGCATTTGACTAGTGTCCTTCCTAGTAGTTTACTATGAACATTGAAATTATTCACTGTTAATTTCAAGTACTTTTTTAAATTTCGCTGTAGCGGGGTGAGCAGAGTGACTCTAGTGATATTTTTTTTATAATTTAGTAATAAATTATTTTACTCCAAATTAGTTTTTGTGTTTTTATAAATTAAATTACTGATTTGTGTAAAGTGGAGCATAATTGGTCTTCATAAATAGAGATAAATAGGAACCCGTCGTGACGTACGGGCACTTGAGTGTGAATGTAAGCATGATGGTTATAGGTTCGATCTCCGCTCGAGCAAAAATTTTTTTTAAATCATGCTAGTAGTAGGGATTGGTGCGTTCTGGCATTTATAAAATCAAACATTTATAAAATAGCAGTGTATTACAGGCAGTGTTTTTTATTTCTTTACATAAGAATACCTAACCTAACCTACTCATCATGTAACCGAGGATAAAATTGATATAATCCCTCAAAATAAAGAAAAATATATTTCTTTTTCAAAATATTTAAAAATTAAGAATAATAATATCTCGTTAAGATTTTTAGACTCATTTAAATTTATGTCAAGCAGTCTTGATAGATTAGCACATAATATAAAAACACATCAATTTGTTGAGCCCAAAAAAAACTACCCGCGAGATGAAGACTTTAAAAGATTAATTAGGAAGGGTGTATATCCATATGAAATAATGACCTCGTTCGAAAGTTTGAAAATATCATCATTGCCAACACAAAATCAATTTTTTAATTCGTTGGTAAATACAAATGTATCAAATGATGATCGCCTTATCAAAATTAATTAAATTAAAACCTGCAAAATTAAAAACCTGCCGAATTAAAAACTGCAAAAAAAGCTCGACAGATATTTCTGAGGGAATATTTTGTGTATTTTCATAGAGTAGTAAAAAATTATAAAATAGCAGTGTATTACAGG
>JAATLQ010025911.1:0-36380 GCA_013421005.1 Heliconius erato x Heliconius himera | reverse complement strand
GACTGCAAAACCGACTGGTTGTGGGTTCGATCCCCACTCGAGGAGATGAAATATTTACTTAAATTTATATTTCCATTTCTTCGCTCTGGTGTCGAGGTTAAGCGCGGCGTTGAGTTCTGCCACTCAACACGCAATTCCTCCAGAATTCGGCAGAAAGTGGGGAACGGAGTGTCTTAACACTAGGTTCCCTCTGCCTACCCTGCTGTGTGCGGGATACAGCGTGAAGCTAATTTAATTTATTTAGTACTTGCTGTTACAGCGGCAACATCATATGTGATTTTTTTTATTCTCTAACTAAAAGGGTTCATGGTAATAAGACACATACACAGACGAACCGTTTTACCATTTTTATATGGATTCTTAAAAAGATTATAAACCAATATTTTATTATAATACAGAGTGAAAGCGTCTGCGCTTCTTTTACGGGAACAATATATGGTAAAATATTTCAAACCTATACCTAAGAAAATGAATTAAGATTCCCAACAGTTTAGACGTAGGATGTTTTTTATTTCACTATTATTATTCATACTGTATTCTTATTATTATTCATACTGTACGCAGTTACGATTAGATACAATAACTTAAACACAATTTACTTAAAACTTAAGTACACTTATAACTTAAACTGCAATTTTTTATTCTTAAATACATACCAGAACGAAAAAGGGATATCCCTCGTTCTATTTTAGCGTATTACCTATTTTAATATAAGGCCAGTCGTGGCGCAGCGGCACGATGTGTAACTGTAAAACCGACTGGTTGTGTGTTCGATCCCCACTCGAGGAGATGAAGTATTTACTTAAATTTATATTTCCATTTCTTCGCTCTGGTGTCGAGGTTAAGCGCGGCGTTGAGTTCTGCCACTCAACACGCAATGCCGCCGGAATTCGGCAGAAAGTGGGTAACAGAGTGTCATAACACTAGGTTCCCTCTGCCTACCCTGCTGTGTGCGGGATACAGCGTGGAGATGATTTATTTTTTTTTTAAATCTAAACAACGTTCAACTTCACCGACAAGACCTACGACTCGATTTCGTGAATGAGGCGTGTGCAACGTTGTCGCTTTGATAGGTCATTCTTAACAAATGGCGTTTTATTTTACAATGATAATTTTAATATTTATTTTATTTGAAAAAAAAAACACTTTTTAATCTTTGGGAAAATCTGTTTTGGTTTAATTGTATTGGGTTTTTGTAGAGTATCCAGTTAAAATTGTGCTTACATTTATAGTGGAGATGAAAAAGCACTTTGTATATTAAACACTCTTCTCTAAATATTAGTTAATTTAATAACATTGTCATTGAGGCCACTCGTGGCGCAGAGGCACGAAGTGTGACTGTAAAACCAACTGGTTGTGGGTTCGATCCCCACTCGAGGAGATGAAATATTTACTTAAATTTATATTTCCATTTCTTCGCTCTGGTGTCGAGGCTAAGCGCGGCGTTGAGTTCTGCCACTCAATACTCAACGCTTCCAGAATTCGCCAGAAAGTGGAGAACGGAGTGTCTTAACACTAGGTTCCCTCTGCCTACCCTACTGTGTGCGGGATACAGCGTGAAGCTGACTGTCATATATTTTAAAAATAAAACATAGTGTCAAATCACTCACACCCAAGGTAATATCTAAAGGTAACAAAATAACAACGTAATAAATAAAGTAGTATTGCACCACGCGAGCAAAATATAGGTAAGTATAAGGTACGTAATATCATTAAAGTCGACTTAATATACATGCAAGTGACAAGGCGTTTAATTTTAATTAAATTTGTAGAAGGCAAGTGTAATTCTTGCATTAGAAACGCTCTACAATTGTGTTTGGTTTACACTGCAGCTCTACACGACTGTATTATACAGCCAAGCTTATTTTAATGAAGCTTTTTAACGTTGCGACAGAGCACAAGTGAGACTGTAAGCGCGATAGGTTGTGAGTTCGGTTTCCATTCGAGGAAATGAAATATTTTATGGTTTCATTTCTTTGGTTAGGTGTCGAGGCAAATCGCGGCGTTGAGTTCCTTAAATAAGCAATGTCGCCATAATTTGATGGATCGTGGGAAGCGAAGTATCTTAACAATAAGCTATATCTGTGTACTCTGCTACATGCATGATACAGCGTGAATCTAAAGAAGAAGAAAAAGTGAAGTTTTATATAAAATTATTGATCTTCGAAAAGACTCCATCATCGGTTTTGGGAGAGTGCCTAAATAAATATATATGAACACTCTCCCAAGTAACGCAACGGTTGTGGGTTCGGTTCCAGAAATGAAACTTATTTCATTGTCTTGTTATCTTAGCACTTCCCTTCCGCCATCTATCCTACTTTGCAAAAAAAAACAAAAAGCCACATTAAAAAAAGCACGAAACAAAAAACTTCGAAATACCTAAATTTGCTCTACATAAAACCAAAAAAAAGCAACATTTTGATGTATCTAGTATCTGGTAGCTTTTATTTCGATAGCTCCAGGACTAATTTGCGCCTCATTCGCAACCATAGCGGTATCTAACTACAATAGAGCCATTGTTCTCATAATAAGGCGCATCGGTACCGTCGATACTACCTTGTTTATTTATAGGATGTTTTTCTATTTATTTGATATTGGACATGCGTATTTGTGGCGTTGGTCGGATGTGGACTGATTTTCTTTGTTATTTGAAATAATGAACGAAAATTATTTTGTGTTTTATTTTCGCTTTACAATTTTGAAGTTGTATACGTTATTTTATATACGTTTGTTAGGGTTTATTTTCCCATTGATATATCAAAAAATTTATAAATAAAATCAGTTTCAAGTTGTATCCCGCACACAGCAGGGTAGGCAGAGGTAATTTTGTATTAGGACACTCCGTTCCCCACTTTTCGCTGAATTCTGGAGGCATTGCGTGTTGAGTGGCGGAACTTAACGCCGCGCTTTACCTCGACATCAGAGTGAAGAAATGGAAATATAAATTTAAGTAAATATTTCATCTCCTCGAGTGGGGATTAAACCCACTACCAGCCGGTTTACAGTCACATTTCGTGCTGCTGCACTACTCATAAAAATTTTAAGATAGCTGAATTTGATCCCGCGCCACTTGATAACCGTGCAAGCGTTCTGACCACTAACTAATACAACATACGTTTTTAACAAGATACATCGAAATTTATATACGACTAGCGACCCTCTCGCGGCTTCGCCCGCTTTAACTACTGAATTATTCATATAATGTACCTATGTTTGCAAAGCACTTAAGATTACTAATGTGAAAATTATTGAAACCTTAATGCAACCCACATTTTCGTAGCTCCAATAAGGATGTTCCAATTGTTTAAAAAAATACACACTTAAGCAAATGACACAAACAACAGAAAACTTAAACGAAAGAAATTATAAACAACAGACTACCTACTATTCTCTTACCCAAAAATACTTAAACGAAAGATGTAACCAACAATGCCGCGATGAAATACATTATAATTATTGGATAACTCCAAAATACGTGCAATCGCTTCTAACTTACTTTGCTATAGAGCCAGGCGCAGAATTGAATCATTCTCTCGTCCATCTCCGTTGTAGCTCCGAACGACATCTGGGCGTTGGTTCCCTGGCCGTGGTCTCAAGCGACAACCTGCTCTAGAGCAGATACAGAGAGAGGCGTGCGGGACGGGATTGGAAGGATTATCAAGTGCCATCTAGGCGGTCAACTCAGTCAGTTGAGACCCTCGGTTTCCTGAGGGAGGCTCAGCTTAAATGAAAAAGGATCAATGCAAGGCTCATGAGTCGCATTTGGAAGAGGATAGAAAGTCATCTGACGTCTGACCTCGGGCGGCCGGATATGCCACGGAGTGCTGTTCCTTAGGTGCCGGTGACCCGATACATTGGCGCAGCGGAATGCGTTGGACGCGAGACGACCAATGTGTACCTCCAGGTTTTCTATTTTTAGGTTGCGGTGATGCGTGGTGTTTCTCACGTAGTATGGCGCCTGCGTCACTCGACGGAGGATGAGGTTCTGGACCACCTGCAAGATTTCTCGTTAAGTGATACTCGCTAGGGCGTTGTGATGTCATCAGTGTTTAGTGCGTAGAGAGCAGGTGACAAAATGTTGCCCTGAGGAATAACGGCAGCGATCGGGTCGCTGCTAGACCTCGAACTCTCAACTCTCAAGCAAAATGTCCTGTCACTGAGGCAGGGAGGCAAAGACATGCGCGACGTGCTAGGGGGTGCCGGCTCTGAGCACTTAATGAAGTAGGCCCGGGTGCCAACGCGGTCGAATACGCGTACTACGTCGAAGAAGACTGCTATTTTACTCTCCTTTCGGTTGATCGCTGTTACGGCGTAGTGTAACCAGAGTGGTATACCCGCTCTCCAAACTGCTCGCTTCGTGAGTGGATGAGCGCCTGGAGAAGTGAGAGCAATAACTTCTCGAACAGCTTGGCGACCGCGCTAAGGAGGGTTATAGATCGGTACCCCTCAGGCTGCTATGGGCTCTTCCCAGCCTTGGGCAACATGATGAGCAGGCCCTCCTTCCATGCCCGGGGGAAAGAAGCTAGGCGGGTGCGGCGGGTCCATTTTTATAAGAAAAAGGTCGAGGGCGCGGGGTGACGCGTGGTGGTCGGCGAACCGTTACACAGCAAGAATTTTTTAGTATCTTTTTTTAGTAAAGTATTTAAAAGGATAAGGATTGATACCATTATGGACAAACATCCCTCAAAATAAAAAATATATTCAAATTACTATTTTTAGACAGAAATATGCCTACTGTATGTTATCCGTAAAAGATACGAATATGCTGTTGCTGACTTTTTTGTAGATCTTATTAAGAGGAATAATACTCTAGTACATTGTTTTCATGTAGGACTTACCATTAAAGCAGCGCATGCGTGAAAGTGTCTCAACGGGTAGGACTTTATATACATTTATCATATTTATGTCAAATTACAATAAAATATACATATAATAAACCATATATAATCCTTCCCTGAGAAATACTCTACATAATGGTGAAAACCGCATCAAAATCCGTTGGGTGGTTTAGAAGAAGATAACGTAGAAAGGCCAGACAGAGAAAAAAATCGTTCTTATTTTATAATATATAGAGATAGAGATACATAAATTAGCTTCTTACAACTTATTTATGTTGTTGCGTGCCCCAATGTGTGTGTGTGTGTGTGTGTATGTGTGCGTACGTCTTTCTGTGTGTGTGTGTGTCTTTAAAAAATATCTACATATTTTTTTAAGCTTCACACTGTATCTCACATGTAGGCTAGGCAGAGTCCAGCTAAATCCTAGAAGCATCACGTGCTGAGTGGCGCAAATCAACGCTGCCTCGAAACCAGAGTAAAGAAATAAAATATTTAAAATTTCATTTCTTCGAATCGAAATCGAACTCACAACCTATCGCGCTTAAAGTCACACCCTACTACCTGTATATTACTGTATGTACTACCTATATATAATAATTAAAAAATATCTACATACTAAAACACAAATAAACTACGAAACCAAATACAGCAACAAAATATATGTAATTTAGTAGTAGCACTCACACAGCCAGCTAGTCCTAGCCAGGGCATCATAAAGTTAAGCGAAGGTTGTAATTTCCACGTTCACTCATGGCTCACCCGCGGTTGCATAAATTTCAGAACGTCGACGCTACGCGGAACGAGCTTTTAATGTCTAAGGGCTGCTGTTTATCTGATAGTAGAACGCCTTGCTACTTGTTTACGGAACTCTAAAATGTTTTAATTAATATGTTCTGTATATACAAATATATCAGTATAGGTTTTTTTTTAATTGAATTATATTAAGAAAAAAATACGTGTTTTTTTCAGCTTCACGCTGTATCCCGCAAACAGCAGGGTAGGCAGAGGGAACCTAGTGTTAAGGCACTCCGTTCCCCACTTTTTACCAATTTCTCAACTCTGCGCTTTCCACTCGACACCAGAGCGAAGAATTGGAAATATAAATTTAAGTAAATATTTCATCTCCTCGAGTGGGGATCGAACCCACAACCAGTCGATTTATGCCCCTGCGCCACGACTGGCCTCAAAAATACGTTTAAAATAATTAAAATACGATCTGATGGTGGGACTACGGTCCAGGGCATCAGTAACTAGGTTCCCGAAAAATAGAACCTGATGATCTCGGCATCTCAAGTAGCTACGGTATACTTCTATGTTATTTTATTTTTCATTCGCAATTTAAGGATTGAAAAATAGTAAGAGAGCATGTGACTCTTCTCAGGCTTGGTAGAGCAAATGTTTTAAGTAGTATATGTCTCAATTTTAAAGTTACAGGCCATAACGTCTATATTTCTTTAGGGTAGGTAGAGAGAGACTAATGTTAAGACACTCCGCTCCCCACCTTTCGTCAAATTTTGGAAGCATTGCGTGTTGAGCTACGGAACGCAACGCTTTGCGTATTATTAAAACTTATTTATTTGAAGCCAGTCGTGGCGCAGGGGCACAAATTGTGACTGTAAAACCGACTGGTTCGAATCCCACCCGAGGAGATGAAATATTTACTTAAAATTATATTTACATTTTTTTGCTCTGGTATCGAGGCAAAGCGCGGCGTTGAAATCTGCCACTCAACACGCAATGCCTTCAGAATCCGGCAGAGTGGGAAATGGAGTGTCTTAACACTAGGTTCAATCCGCCTACCCTGCTGCGTGGATACAGCGTGAAGCTGATTTATTTACTAATAGCAGATCAGATTATATTAATACTTCACCAATATAAGCGTGCTTCCAACAAATTCGTCAGAATTACCAACTTTCAAAGGGCTCTCAGCGAATAACATTAAAATTGATCAAATAGTTTCCTGAATTAGAATCCTCCACAATCTTCAGTAATGAGGGCGGTAAACAAATACCTTTTCGAACTAACGAACACGGCATGTTGTACACTGAAATTGATGCGCTATTAATATGTGGAGCTAGAATATAATTTTAGATTTTTACTAATTTAAATAAGTTAAAGCTACAATATGTAATATTATTAGAATTATATATTTTTGTTCGTTAGACACGAAATACTCTATGACGAAAATTATTAAATTTACTAAATAAAAAACTATTGTTCTCCTCTCTATATAAAATTTATAATTAAAAAAGAATATAATATGTTCTATTTTTAGAATGTAAGTTAAAAAAATTATAGTCTCACGTCAATTTTAGATTCTATGCAAAGTAACTAAAACCATAACAGCAACATAAATAAATCTTCCATTTGTAATATAATCACCTAAAACCGATACGTAGTTACATTCAGGCGATGACCAGCGGTAAAGTTTAAAGCTATAAAAATTTTGTGGAATACATGACTGTTATATAAAATGTATCTCCATCTCTAATTAACACCTCTACCCCAAACGAAACGAAGACATGAATATTTTAATCGTTTTAAGTAATTTTAAGTTCTATTGCATTGTATTAGAAGCGACTAAAAGGAGAATCATGTATTTGAGAAGAATATTTATGTTATTTAAATAACCGCAGTCTGTAAATATTTAATATTTTAGAGATTTTAGAGATTTTACCAAGTACTATAAGAATGTAAAAGCTGTTCGACCATGATATGGCTATATAATTATTATTGTTTTTTTTTTTGCTTCACGCTGTACCCCGCACGTAACGGGGTAAACAGAAAAAGCCTGGGCACCAAGTGTTAAGACATATATGGCCTATGTTACACCTAGTGTTAATATATTTTAATTCGTAATATTTTATTGCAAGACATTTCGTGCGTTGTCGCAGATCTAAACACCGCGCTTTATCTTGATACAAGTGCGAGAAAATAAAATTATTCTTTCTTACAAATGTGAATCAAATCCACAACCATTCTGTTTACAATGAGACGCTGAGCTTTTTTACAAAAACTATGCAGAACTGATTGTTAATTCATTTTTATAAATAGAGATACAAAATTTTTGCTTCAAGTATTGATATATAAATTCTAGCATAGAAACAGGATGTACGATCCGCAACCAAAATTCCTAACGATATCAAAATCAACATTAAACCTATACAACCGCACAGAACAATACACAGCCAAGGTTGCGTCCGCTACCACGTAACATAATAAAACTACCCCTAAACCAAAATATACTTTGCACCCCTTAAATAAAACCTAGTATCGCTGCAGGGGTTGTTCCTGGGACTACAATTAATCATGTTTACAATGAAAATAATTGTTCCTCATCATTTCTATTTCGAGATTTGTATAGATACGGAATTGGCCTCGTACAATAGATCTTTTGTTGGTTCCGAGTATTGAGATTCTGTCGTGTTACAGTTTAATAGTACTGGTTCACATTTATGTGAGGATTTACGGTTTTGATGCAGGATGTGGTTAGATTATTGAGATTATGTCTTTCTATACTGGATATTGAGACCAGTCGTGGCGCAGGGGCGCAAAGTGTGACTGTAAAACCGATTGGTTGTGGGTTCGATCCCCACTCGAAGAGATGAAATAATTATTTAAGTTTATGTTTCCATTTCTTCGCTATATATACAAAATATATGTTAAATTCAGTGGCGGAACTTAACGCTGCATTTTACTAGAACGGAGAAGAGTAATAACACGCAATGTCTTAAATTTAGGAATTAGATATTTTGTATTTTGACACTAGGTTTCCTGCCTACGCAAAATACAGCGTAAAGTTTAGAAATATGTCTGATAATGTTAATAGGATGCGATTATAGCTATATTATGTATTGCAAAATGTTTTATACACTAGTCTTAAGTCCAGTTTCTACCAGGAAAGAGAAATTCTTAGGCGGAAGGGACTCCATTTAAATAAAAAAGTTTACATTTCTGTTTTTCTTAACGTATTTATTTCTCTCTCTCTTTCTCTCTCTCTCGAGTTTTGTACTGAGCGAGAGTCATTCCAATTTCTTCTGTTCGCTCAGTCCCTCAATGATGGATATACACGTATGCAGTTTACTCTTGCGAGTTCAACGTAGTCCGACGAGTTCGCTCCGCTCACGATGGAAACCTGGCTTCATTAGCCTAGGAGAGTTTTCTAAAATTTTATAGAAAATTTTAGAAAAGCAATAGTGCTTTAAAGTTTAAAGTATAAATTATTGCTTTCCCCATACCTAGAAACCAATATTATTAGGTTTCAGACTAACCGATAACGATGAAACGTTATATATGATTTGAATTTCTTTTCCGATTTTTGTTCTTTGTGAACGCAATATTTGTAGTTTGTAAATAGGAGAGTAAAAGGTCGTAAGTTTTATAGTACGTACCACTCTGTAAATTGTGGTGTTTACCACAATTTACAGAGTGGTACGTACTATAAAACTTACGACCTTTATTGTGGTACGTTTGTATCATAATAAAAAAATAAAAAGAAATAAATTAAAATAATTTATAACATGTTCTTACGGCAGTGAGTTAGACTCAGAGACTCAGAGATAGATATTGATTTATTTAGAAATTTCAGCCTAAAGTGATGAGCGGAGTATCTAAACACTCGGTTCATACTCTACAGTGCTATTCCATATCAAGGAACAAATAAAGTGGGGAACGTAGTGCCTTATCACTGATTTCTCTCTCTTGCAAATATGCAGCTTTGCATAGCCTAAAATAAAAAATATATATATTTATTATCGCTTCGAGCCAATTTCGTGTAATTACGATCCAAAATGTAATATTCCAAAAAAAAATTTAAATTAATCGTTATAAAAATTGCCTTTAATTACGTTACGGGCGCAACGTCCGTAGCATCGAATTTTTAATTATAACATCGCATCTCTTCGTATGATAGTGATTTTTATGGGATCATAACTCATTAGAGGCCAGTCGTGGCGCAGGGGCACAAAGTTTGACTGTAAAACCGTCAGGTTGTGGGTTCGGTCCCCACTCGAGGACATGAAATATTTACTTAAATTTATATTTACATTTCTTCGCTCTGGTGTCGAGGCAAAGCGCCGCGTTGAGTTCTGCCACTTAACACGCAATGTCTTCAGAATTCGGTCTGACTCTGACTACCCTGCTGTGTGCGGGATACAGCGTGAAGCTGATATAAAATATATATCTCATTAGAGTCGGAGTAAACCTGTATGAGAGGCTGTAGTCGTGGCGCAGGGGCACAAGCGACTGTAAATGCAATAGTTAGGGGTTCGATTCCTACTCGAGAAATGAAATATTTAATATTTTCATTTTCATCGCTCTGGTAACGAGACAAAGCGTGGCGTTGAGTTCTGCCATTCAACACGCAATACTTCAAGAGCCTGGCTGAAAGTGGGAAATGGAAGTGTCTACATGTGTAACGGAGTGTCTTAACACTAAGTTCACAGATTCACATGCTTATCCTGCTACGCGCGGGATAGTTATTTCATTTTAGGCTGATATCAGAATCGTATAAGTTAATGAAAGGTGTGAATTTTTACAAATAAAAATTGAGCCCAGTCGTTGTGCAGGGGCACAAAGTGTGACTGTAAAATCGAGTGGTTGTGGGTTCAATCCCCACTCGAGGAAATGAAATATTTATTGACATTTATGTTGTTATTTCTTCGCTCTGGTGTCGAGGCAAAGGTTGGCCTTTAGTTCCGTCATTCAACACGCAAAGCCTCCAGAACTCGGTGGAAGGGAACCTAGTTAAGACACTCCGTACCCCACTGTACGGAGTGTCTTAACACTAGGTTCCCTCTGCCTACCCTGCTGTGTGCGAGATGTAGCGTGAAGCTATATTTTTTTATTTAGATTTTTCTCCTTTAAAAAATTTGAATTTACTTCCATTACATTCATTTAAAAGTGACAACTTATCCATAATGGCTTCAATTTTTTTATGTAATTACAATAAATTAAATGAAACCCGCCACCTAAACGTATAGCGTGATTATTATGAACCGCAAACAACGATCTTATCTCTCATTAATGCGACCACACATACTGGGACCGGCTCTGTAAAAAAAATCATTATCCGACACAAAGGCGTGTTCAGACCTGCCCCGCTTTGAGAGAAGCCTTTCAGACGAGGTTTTTTGCTTGGATTTTTTAAAGGAAAGCTTTAAAATGCTCGACTTTTTCTTAATTTTCTTTTATTCTCTATTTTTTTTGGGGTATGAGTTTTCTTTTTTTTTTTGCAAATTTTTTGCTAATTTTAATTAAGTTCTTTATAATATGTTGTTTTTTAAATACTGCTATAGACTACATTTTTCTTATATTTGAATAATTCTATGTATATTTTTATCTTTAAAATGTAAATTCTATTCAAAAAAATTATAAAATATGCCCAAATAGTCCAAAAAGCAACAGTACCTCAATCGATACTGAGTAAAATTTGAAAGTGAAATTTACAAAGACGGTATTCTTAATTATACAAGCCTTCTAAGCAGTTTTATGGTAATTACTCCATGAAATTTACATAACGGTGTGCTGTAGATGACAAGGAACTGTTGAAAGAAAATATAGAGAAGATTATGTCGTAGTAGGGGCCAGTCGTGGCCGAAAAGTTGTGGGGTTCGATTCCCATTCGAAGAAATGAAATAATTTAAAATTTCCATATTCTTCGCCCTGGTGTTGAAAGCGTGGCATTGAGTTCCGCCAATAAACACTCTGCCTGACTGCCTCCAGAATTCGGCAGAAAATGGTGAGCGGAGTGTGTTAACACGACATTCTCTCTGCCTACTCACATATATTCCAAAGCAGCCAGAGGTCTCCCCATTATTAAATTTCAACCCAAATATAAAATAGTATTATAGTGGGTTATGGAACGATCTCCACTTGACGGAATTTTATACTTTTATACATTTTATACTTTTTTTTTTGGTAAATTTCTAAAACTTATTTCTGCAGTTTAATTAGGTTCAGTCAAACTGTATGTCTAATTCAAAAATTAACTAACCGCTAAGCACCGTCGCGTGCCAAAACTACTTTTATATTTGAACACTTACTATTGAGAGAGGATTTCTTCAAAGTTCATGTAATTGAGTTTCAACGTGTAATTGCCGGTAGTTGTCGGTTTTGCAACGTGCCTGGGGCCTATTTTTGAATTCTGATGAAATATTTTGAGTTGCGCTTTAATTTTTCTTATGCTTTAATTCAGACGAAGTATTCTAAGTTGCGCTTTATTTTTTTTATCAATTATTAATTTATGGAAAAGACGAGACAAACTGGCGTACGGTCACCTGATGGTAAGAGATCACCGCCGTCCACGGCCCCGTGTAACATCAGAGAAGCTGGACGTTGCCGGATTTTTTAGTTTAAATTTATAATTAAAAGTTGGATGAGGCTGTCGTTGTGGAGGGCCTGAGCAATAACTGTAAACATGGCAGTTGTGGGTTTGACTACCATTCGAGGGAGTGATTTTCATGTTCTAGTCCTGGTAATAAGACAACAGCGCGGCATTGAGTTCCACCACTCAACGCGTTTTGGCGAAAAATCGGGATCAGAATGTAACATTCTCTCTGCCTACTCACATATATTCCAAAGCAGCCAGAGGTCTCTCCATTATTAAATTTTTACCCAAATATAAACGGGTTATGGAACGATCTCCATTCGACGGAATTGAAATATTTGATAATTTTATTTCCTGGCTATTCCACCAATCCACACTCAAACCAAGCGTAGTAGGTTAAGACATTACTATAATCCAGTCTGTTAAGTGTTACCTTCTATATGTTTACCTCACTAATTTTCATCGTGATTTTTCCATTTTAAAAGATACAGATAAAATAACGTAATTATATGTAATGTGCGTAATTATATTAGAAGCCGTCGTGGTGCAGGGGCACAAGAGTGTGATTGTAACGCGACTGTTTTGGGTTCTATCCCCTCTTGATGAAATAAAATATTATTTAATAATATTTTGATCAACGCCCGCAACTCAAGTTGAACTCGAGTTGAATTCCGCAACTCAACACGGAATGCCTTGAGAAATTCGACGGAAAGTCGTAACACTAGGTTCGCTCTGCCAACCTTGCTACATGCGGGATATAGCGTGAAGCTGATTGATTTAAATTATTTGTTTGACTGGCACTCTTACAAATCATAAAAAAACAGAACAGAACAATATAAATATAATAGAATCAAGGATTCCTAACTATGCCACGTTGTAATTGTACAAAAATAAAACAGTATCATATGTACTTATTTAGAAAACGTATAAAAATTTGAACGTAGCGGGACTCGAACCCGCGCCTCCTGGAAACCGACCAGGATTTTTATACGTTTTCTAAATAAGTATTTTTCTTTCCTAAGTGTAGAATAACACTTTAAAAATGTTTAAAAAATAAAAAACAGTATCGTATGATTTGAGAATATCTCCCAAACAATAACTACTGTCGAATGACTGAATGATTACAACGAACAACGATGGATTGCTACTTTTTGTTTTTCTCATTATTGCTCCATTTTAAACTGGAATTAAGAGTTTTTCATTATGTATTTTAAATATTTAATGTAAGAGCTACTATGTATTATTGATATAGGATATGGAAAATAACTTTTAATTATGAATTGAGGTTAATGCATTTTATTTTTTTCTGCTTTGGTAAAAAAGCGCGGCGTTTAATACCGAAAGTCAAGATGCATTATTCATAGATGCATTAGGGAAAAGACGTGAAGATGACAATAATACATTACTCATTTATTAGGAATAGTTTTTCCCTAGTTCCATGCTGTATGCTGCAAATAGCAGGGTAGGTAGAGAAGACTTAATGTGATGACACTCCGTTCCTCACTTTCCGCTTCCCGAGGTATTGCGTTAGTGGCAGAACTCAACGCCGAGCGTTGCCTTGTCACCTGGTCCAGAAATCGAACCTAAAACCGTAGCGTCTACAATCACACACTTGTGCTATTACACCATGCCGGCATCGGTTGCATTTTAATCTTAAAAAAATAGAAAAATAAAACCAATACTTACTTAACCTTAATCTTTGTTTTCAAACAAATAAGAACATCACAATAGTAAAACATCCATATAAAAGTAAATAAATCAATTAAGTGTCGACGATGTATCGTAAGATTGATCCTCGAGGCGCGATGGTCTCTAGTGACATACATAGCTTCTAATAGGATTAGTACTGGTACCTACTTACGTAATGTGTTTCTTATATATAACTATAATTATAAATTTAATAATGTTGATTGAAGCCGTCCTGGCACGGTGTCCGACTGTAAGCGACGGTTGTGGGTTTGATACGCACTAGAGAATTAATCATTTACATTTAGCTCTATTTCTGGTTTCTAGCTCTGGTGTGAAAATAACCCGCGACGTAGGTTTCATTTAAAACGCAATGCATCGGAAATTGGACAGTATCTGGGCTGAGTGTCATACCACTAGGTTCCTTTAGCTTCCTTCCCTCCTAAATGCAAAATATAGCGTAAATTAAAAAAAATGTCTTAACATTAATCTCAAAGGGGTATTAAAACCAAAATTATATCATGTTTAGTAATATTATTAAAATTAAAATAAAATCAGCTTCATGCTTCAGCGCACACAGCAAGATAGGCAGAGGGAACCTAGTGTTAAGACACTCCGTTCCCCACTTTCCGCCGAATTCTAGAGGCATTGTGTGGCGGATCTCAACCAGACACCAGAGCGAAGAAATGACAACATAAATGTATATAAATATTTTATTTCCTCGAGGGGGGATCGACCCCACTACCAGTCGATTTTACAATCACACTTTGTGCCTCTGCGCCACCACCTCATCATCCTCATTATTAAAATTAAAATCAAATTAAAATTTAACTTACTACAGCTATATAATGAGATAAATGTCACTATAATATTGTGAAATCTGCAAAATTTCTTAAAATTCACCAGCTCATTATATCGTTAAAATAATTTTGTGTTGTACATGTGTATTTATGTAAGTATTGAATAGAAACTTATAATTTTCTCCTAATTCTTAGGTTTTTCCTCATATATTCCGAGTAAGGCATTTTAATATTAGTAATAAATAAATGTTGCATAAACCCGTTTATGTCTTGTATAACTCTTTTTAAGATGCTTTCTCTTCTAATATGGTTTCTTTCAATATTTAATATTAACTCTTTTTAGTGTTCCATATTCCATCCCATAAGGTAAAATAATACTAGGGTAAAAATAGGTTAAAATCCTAATAGGATCAGTTTGTTGTCCGTCTGTATGTATGTCAAGACCATTTATCTCGAGATCGTGTGGAGGTATCAAGGTGAAATTAATATCAAAATCAAAAATCTAAATTAAATAAGCTTCACACTGTATCCCGCACACAGCAGGGTAGGCAGAGAGAACCTAGTGTTAAGACACTCCGCTCCCTACTTTCCGCTGAATTTTGGAGGCATTGTGTGCTGAGTGGTGGAACTCAACGCCGCGCTTTGTCTCAACACCAGAGCGAAAAAATGAAAATTGAGTGGGGATCGAACCCACAACCAGTCGATTTTACAGTCACACTTTGTGCCGGTCTCACATATTTAAATATTATTCAAATTAATATCAAACATTTAAATATTACTCACTGTCCATTGAAGCGCAGAAAAACTCAGGCTTCTAAGTCAACGCTATCAATAGATATGAGTATTCATACATCAATTTTAGTGCATTTTGTATGGAATTAGGGATTAATCAAAAGCTATAGGGTACTTTCCGTGGTCCTATTGGCAAAATAGTTTGACAATAAGAAATTACAATACAAATAAAGAACAAATCCGAAAAGTGAAAATTTATAGATGCTTCATAGAAAAGAAACTGAGTTCGTTAATACTGGGCTCCCTCTACCCAACTATATGCGGGATACAGCGTGAAGCTGAAAAAAAAAGGAAAAAAAACATTTGGAACTGTAAATTGGTCAAAATGTAAAACCATTCAAATGTGTCGGAAATGGTATAAAAATCAAAACTTCTAAAGCGCAGGTAATCCGACTTGAGAATCTGAGAGATTAAACGATTTGGAGAGAAGCGGGTGCCTTTTTTATTTTTCTTTGTTTTGTTTGCTTTTTATTGTCTTTAAACAAGAAAATGTATAATTTAGATACTGTTTTTTAATATTATAACCTACCAGTTATATATAAGAATAAAATAAATTTTAAAGGACTATTAAGCTAATGGTCAAGATGGGTTACCAAAGCCATGTTCTTACATATGTATGTATGTGTTCCATTAAGTAAACGAACAAATTTGATCGCTATCGTGCTGGGACCGGAATCAGGATCCGAATTAAAAAAGGATTCAGGAAAAATATTATGTGGCTTCCTTTTTAATCTTACTTTTAAAATCTTAAGATAGCTTTCTATTTTATGCACCTTATTTTTGTATAAGCTGAATAAGATAAATTTAAAAAATATAAACTCTAAGGCCGCCGGAGCGCAGAGCTACAATCGTGTAAGTGTATACGCGACGGTTGTGGATTCGATTCTCATTCGAGTTAATGGAATATTCAATATTTTCATTTACTCGCTCTAGAACATACAATGCCTCATGAATTTGATAGAAAGTGAAGAACGTAAGTGTTTCCGTGAGGAACGGAGTGTTTTAACGCTAGGTTCCCATTTTCCCTCTGCCTACCCTGCTATGTACGCGATACATACCTTTTTGGGGATTGAGCTGCCTGCGTCCGTAGGAGAACACTCGAAGAATCGAATCCTCTACACGTAACCCCAGAGTAATGAGAATCGGGCAACATTCTGGTAGGAGGTATTAGCCGAGGCTGGTTACCACTACCACCTGACAAAGTCGTGTCGTGAAACCTAGTCGTGTTTCAGCATGTTAGTAGATGAAACCGGATGGGAAAGTCGGGTCAGAATAGTTGTATTTTATGTAGAACGAATAAGTTTTACACTTAAATCGTCGCATTTGGAGGTCGATTATGGAGGGCAGTGAAACTCGAGGCATGGTTTACCGCTGGTTGGCCGCAGGTAGTAGGGGGCCTAAGTAGCGAATTACTCGTAAGAGGCTGCCCCACCAACTAGCAAAAAATCGTGGTGATGAGGTGTGTGCGTTTCAGCGGTGTGTGCGTTTCTTGTGTGTGTCTCTCGGGTTAAATATAAAACCTCGTTCTACTCGGTAGTAGACCGATCTTCCTTACCAATAAAACTCAAAATATTATGAGAAACAGCAAAGCTAAGTGTGGAATAACACTTTAAAAATGGTAAAAAATATTTTATTAATAGCATTCTCTCTCTACGTTAAATTTTTTATATAATACGTTTTCTAAATAAGTATTTTTGTTTCCTAAGTGTGGATAATACTTAAAAAATGTAAAAAAATATTTAATAAATAGTATTCTCTCTTGCCAGACGATAATTCTTAGTAATTATCTTTGGGTAGCAGAAATTTGTAAAAATCTCCCTACAGAGATGCTGACAACATAATAACAAGTGTATAAAAATTTCGATTGATTTTCGTTTGTTGAGAATGTATGGCTTAGTGCTTAGAGCGCCTGGTCAGTTTTCAGGAGGCGCGGGATCGAGTCGCGCTACGTAATTTTTTTTATACATGTTCTAAATAAGTATATTTATATCTAAAACAATATTTTCCTTTGTATGAACAATAAGAAAATACTTTTGCCCCGACCTTATGTATTTAATTTCTCACAGTAGAATAAATTAAGATTAATAGTAAAAAAATAAAATATACATTCTATATCTACAAGAATTATCTATACTATCTCGGAGGAATCTATAATAGAATAGAAAGATATAGAAAGCAATTCTAATGAAAAAATCCGATGAAATATTAATATTTAAAATATCTTTACATTATTTTCATAATAATTAAGTTATTCTTTTATGATCTTCTTTGTGTTCAATGCTTATTATTAATATAAAATTTATCGATAAAATATTTAATATTTTCATTTCTTCGCGTTGATGCCAAAGCAAAGTGCGGCGTTGAGTTCTGCTACTCAACAAACGCTCAATCGCCTCCAGAATTCGGAAAAAAACTGAATGGAAGAAAAAATGGAGTATAGTTTAACACTAGATCTCCAGGTTCCCATTACTTACCCTATTATGTGCTGAAGCTAAAAACTACTATACTGTGTGAAGCTAAAAAAAATGCTAAGTAGCAGAACTCAACGACGCACTTTGTCTTGCACCAGAAGGGAGAAATTAAAAAAATGTGAACATTCAGACGGTATACCATAGACTTTTTTATATAATAACAATAATTGATGAATCTGAAATATCCTATATTCCAAAACTAGGAAACTAAGCAACTTATCTCTATTCACCCATAAAATGTGTAAAGATAAAAAAATTGAACCTAAACCGCATCGTTAATACAAGACAAAGTCGACTAACTACACAAAACTCACAAAACTTCGCCTTAAGAACCCTATTATAAAGTCTGAAGCGATAGGATTTGCATAACAAATTTTGAGATTGGGAATATTGTTTCGCCTCCGCTAAATGGTTCAAAATCGATATTTCATTGGATACTTAGTACAGTCATTATATCGATTTTTATATATTTTTTCTAGCTTCACGCTGTATCCCGCACACAGCAGGGTAGGCAGAGGGAACCTACTGTTAAAACACTCCGTTGTCCATTTTTCGCCCAATTTTGGAGATATTGCGTGTTGAGATGTGGAACTCAACTCCACGCTCTTTCCTCGATACCGTAGCGAAAAAATGAAAATATGACATATTTCATTTCTCCGAGTGAGGATCAAACCCACTAACAGTCACGTTTACAATAACATACTTGTATCCCTGCGCTACGACTGGCCCCAGTACTTATATATTATTAATTGGTATTTTTGATTAAGTAATAATAGTTGTTAGGTTCTTGAAATTATCATTTTTATACTGTAATTTAGTAAGTAATATTGAACTATTAAATGAGTTTATTTCGGAAAAATATATTCAAAAATAGAGCCTTTGCAATTGTCGTTTTGATGCAGCATCACAAAGTCAAGTGTTTCACATAAATCATTTATCTCTAAACACGACAATTGTGCGTTCGATTCCCACTCGGAGAAATTAATTAATTTGAATTCCTCGCCTTCCTGAGAAAAAGACAAAGCGCGTTATTGAGTTACGCCACTCAACACATAATGACTCAAAAAATAGGGCAGAAAATGCAGAATTTTACAAACTTATAGGCGACGAATGATCTCAAATAAAAAGCAATCACTTAAACACAAACCTACACTTGAAAAAAACCAACTGTTTCATACAAACTTAAAATATATTTTCCAAGCACATTCCAATGACATCCACAGTTTTGTTCTGCTCTTGAAAGATTATGGGAATAAGATAGCATTTTAGTTTTAACGTTCCAAATAATAATTCAGTTTGCATTCTGTTTCCCGATTTTAATAATAGCACATCTTTTTGAATCAACGTCCAAAAGGAGTTGGCATGCACCAGCCTCCGACCGGAGGAGACATCTCGGGGGATGCCAAATATAATATCATTATTTCATAGTCGGTGACTTCGGAAACGTTGCTATGTTTATTGTTTGATTCTATTCTGGATGGAGATAGCTTTTGCAAATTTGGCAAGAACACGTTTGGGTTATCTAATGTTTTTAAATGTTTTGTGATAGTTTTGTATCGGTTAGTTCTTTTTGCTTTTATTTGTTATTGAAGTCTGGCCTGCACCCTGGAAACTTGCCTGGAAACGAAAAGAGTGTCTTATTACTATAAGACACTCTTTTCGTTTCCGTTAAGGCATCTGTTTCCATTCTCCACTTTCAGACGAATTTTAAAGGCATTATAAGATCGAGGAAATGGAAATATCAAATACTTCATTGAGGTAATGAAGTGGAAATTGAACCCACAACTCGTGCTGTATACAGTCGCACATTTTCGCCCCCGCGTCACGATTAGCATTAAACATTTAATTTTAAATAATATATAAGTTATAAATATTGAAAGAAATAGTATAATTAATTTAATATTATATATTATCACTCAACACGCAACGCCTCCAGAATTCGGCAGAAAGTGGGGAACAGGAGTGTTAACACTAGGTTCCCTCTGCCTACCCTGCTGTGTGCGGGATACAGCGTGAAGCTGATTTAATAAAATGATTTTTTTTTCATTGTTAGAAATTGTATTATAATGTTTACTTCGAAAACATAACTCTTGTGAAAATCGAAAAATCTAATAAAAAAACAAAACGAAGAATTCATCACTTGAATCTTTATATAAACAATGGATAGAAACTACACTAAAGTAATTAATAATAAGGAAACTATTTTTAATTTATCAAGGAAACGAATGAGTGTTTTCCTGAGGGCGAAGCGATCAGATCAGATTGTTGTGGATATTCAATAGATTTGATTTTATAACTCGCACCAGGCAACTTTCTTATCAATTTAATTATTAATTTTGTACATATTTCAAACGGCAGTAATTTGTTATATATTTATGTATATAAAAATATATACTTAATATGTATAATTATATACTTAATATAATTTGTGTACGTCTCTTTTGCATATTAAATATATTTAATAAGGTGATTTTAATATACAAGATGGAAGAGGCAGCGCTCCTTTTACGGAAACAGCATATAGGGTAAAATATTTCAAACCCATATCTAAAGAAATTAATCAAGATAACTCAATAGTTTAGAAGTATGATTTTTTTTTTCATTTCACGATGTTTATCCATACCTGTATTTCGTGTGACGCAGTTACGCATAGATACCAATAACGTGAATACATACTACTACGAAAATACTACTAAAGGTTAAACAACTTTGAACTTTGCCGCCAATACCTATGATTCGATTTCAGAATGAGGCGTATGCGGCGGTTTCTCTTTGATAGAATTATGTATGAATGCGTCGTTCTTGACAAATGGCGTTTTATATTACAACAATAATTTTATTATTTATTTTGTTTGAAAAAAACACTTTTTCATTTTTGGGAAAAAACTTTTTTTTTTAATTGTATTAGGGTTTTATGGAGCAGTTCAAACTATGATTTCGTTTAAAGTGGTGCTGACACTTCCTCCTTTATAGTTATATCCTGGAATTTACCAAAAGTATATATTTTTATATACACAAATATGCAAAAGGTAAGTTTCCATGTATGTAATGCTACTTACTCAATTACTTTTTATGTATCTCAACAATTTAAATATAATAACTTCCTTCACTAAAAATTGAACCGACAACCATAGCGTTTACAAGGGAACTCTACTCCACAGAGCCTTAATATCCTCAAGGACATTCAAACATGAAATATCGTAGTATAGCAGGAATACGTAGAAACCGGAAACAATTATCTGATACCAGCTCCTCGGTTATCACATTAATTTATGGCTCCACCCCTTGGTGGTACCAAGGAGGGGTAAATTACGGAGCATTAACTTGCTATTCTTTTAGTCAGTGTTGATTTATATACTCTCGACTAGAACGAATTTCGCTGTTTTATAAGAAAAATGCAGTTAGGTTTTGGTTTTTTTAAACTTTTTATTATATTACATTAAATTGAGACAGTTGGGACGCAGCGGCACAGTGTCTGACTGTAATCGCGACACGATGTAGGTCGATTGGGCTTGGAATTGGGTTCGATTCCCAATTAGGGGATTGGAATTATTTATTTTTTTATTTTCAAGCTCTGGTTTAAAGATCAACGTGGCATTGAGTTCCTCTACTTAACACGCAATTTACGTCTCAAAATTTTAACAGTGGAGTGGAGAACTAAGTTTCTTATACTAACTGCAATCAACATAAACGCAGGATATTCAAACACACGAAAATATTTGGAAGGACTCTTCTAGTCCTTCATACACCTTAACATCTAATTGACAATGATAAATATACTAGCCCTCATTACTAACGCTAGCTATTTAGTCACAATCATAGACTGATTGATGTTCGCTTTACATAAACCTTAAATTTATTAAGTAAAACACAAAACCAAGAAGGCACGGACGATCAACTGATACACACACAGCAAGAATAACAACTCGTATATATTTAAAAAAGCTAACACACTAAAAAAAGCTAAGTTCTGTAGGACACAGCGTGAAACTAAAAAAAAATCAAATCAGCTTCACGCTGTATCCCGCACACAGCAGGGTAGGCAGAGGGAACCTAGTGTTAAGACACTCCGTTCCCCACTTTCTGCCGAATTCTGGACGCCGCGCTTTGCCTCGACACCAGAGCGAAGAAATGGAAATATAAATTAAAGTAAATATTTCATCTCCTCAAACGGGGATCGAACCCACAACCAGCCGATTTTACAGTCACACTTTGTGCCGCTGCGCCACGACTGGCGTGAAACTAAATTTATAAATTTAAAAAGAACTTATGTTATATCGATATAAATACTGTTTCCTGTGGAGTATGTTTCAATTAGATCTAAGCGTATGTACGAGCTATTAAATGTTGAACTTGCAAACACTCAACGCGCTTCAACCGCTTTTTGATATCGAACAAGTGGAAATTAATTTTGAAACTAACCTGTGCTAGTAAAAATTGAAGTTAAAGTTTATTTTAAGTTCTCCAAAAGTGTATTTTTTGTAGAATTATAGAGAAAAAATCGGAATACAAAATTTGTCTGTATTTATTCTCAAATGATAGTCGGGAATCATTAATGAATAAAAAAATATTTTAAGATAATGAAGGAACCGATTGCAAGATGAGCGTAAATAGTAGTATATTAGAAGCGAATAAAGTAGTATATATGGGAAATTTAGTAGAAACGGAAGATACAAAATGCTACACATGAATCCTTTGGAGTGAACGTGAGGTATTTTCGTAGGTAATGCAAAGTCAGTTTAGCTTCCTCAAGGAAGAGATACACGAAATGGCAGGTACTACCGAGGACGTCACAGTGCGAATGAAGAAGAACGCGCTGAAGTGTTTTGGGTACGTTGACCATTGGATCCGAAGTCCCCTCCTACTTCTCTCTCTCTTATCGCGCAATCCAATGAATGCGCGATAAGAGAAGTAGGGGGAGATTTCCAATAACATCATTTCTTATATATCTTCCAAGTACAAACACCGATACGTTACAATTTAGCATAGATATAGATTATTCTTGTCAGTCACTATATGTCACTTTAGTATATTAGATTCGTAGGAGTTTGTAATTTATTAGAGCTTATAGGTGTGAAATAAGTATTTTTTTTATTTATATAAAGAAAGAAAAGTGATATTTGCAAATAATATTTTTAAAAAAGTAGCTGATCTTCAAGAAAACATTGGCACAAGTACACAACAGAGGCGCTAGTCCGAAGACATTACAAAAGATATCATTATTTTTGATGATTCCTTTTTATTCAGAAGCGGCGATACAATATCGGGCTTGGGTCGTTGGTTTGATGCCAGGATTAACTTGAACACGCTTCACAGATTTTAATCATGGAATGGAGTTGCCAAGAAATCGCTAGCCTCTCGACAGAACAATGTTGCTTGGTTTCTTGTACAAAATTATTTATAAATGCTATAGGTTATCGGGATTTTTTTTCACGCTGTATCCCGCACATAGCAGGGTAGGCAGCAGGAACATGGAAACCTAGTGCTTTAGCACTCCGTTCCCGTAAAGGTATCCCGTTTCCCAATTTTCGCCGAATTCTGGAGGCATTGTGTGTTGAGTAACGGAACTCAACGCCTTGTTTTGTTTTGTTATCAGAGCAAAAATTGCATTAGGTTTCAATTCAAATTCTTATTAGCACGCGAAGATGAAAAAAAATCTTTAATTCATAATTTAATTTGAGTTCAGTAGAAATAAGCGAACGGACCGAAAGATTTATATCCTTAATTTTGACAAACCCCGCACGGACCCTGTGTATAAATAAATTATGAGATTTATTGTCAGGGCTGCGATTGAAGGAAAAAAATGTAGTCGGGGAAATCTAAAATATGCTTTGTTTAACTTGTTTCTCGTGGCACCATAGATTTTATATCTTTACACGATTTTTACGTATTGTATTCAGGTTATTTTGAATAAATAAAAAAAAAATCAGTTTCACGCTTTACCCCGCACACTGTAGGGTAGGCAGAGGGAACCTAGTTTACGACACTTCGTTCCACTTTCTGCCGAATTCTGGAGGCATTGCGTGTTAAGTGGCAGAACTCAACGCCGCGCTTTGCCTCGACACCAGAGCGAAGAAATGGAAATATAAATTTAAGTAAATATTTTATTTCCTCGAGTGGGGATCGAACCCACAACCAGTCTGTTTTACAGTCACACTTTGTGCCGCTGCGCCAAGACTGGCTTTACTACTACTTAATAAAAAATATAATATAAGTTCTCGCCTATTTTTTAGCTTCATGCTGTTTCCTGCACATAGCAAAGAAGTCAGAAGAAACCTGGTAACCTAGTGTATAGTGTTAAGACACTCCGTCCCCATTAAGACACTTCCGTTCCCCACTTGCTGCCTAATTCTGAAAGCATAGCGTGTTGAGAGCCGCGCTTGATCTTGTTATAAGAGCGAGAAAATGAAAATATTTATTTTTTTATTCATTTATTTATTTAGGATCGTCAACAGAAGAAACATTACAAAATGGTCAAATTACATCGAGATCTATTTATAGACTAAATGTTTTTCCAATTAAAGACATTCACAGCGTGTACTAAAAAAAAAAATGGTATAAATAGCATTAAGATTAACGTATTATAAAAAAATGAAATTGTTTATAGTAATAAAAAAAAGTCATACAATAAAAAGTAGTTTTAGAAAAATGTCAAAAAAAAATGTCAGTTAATTAAATATCTTGAAGAAATGTCTCCATGAAATGTCTTGATATAATGTCTTGAAATAATGTCTAGATATTATGTCATAATGTTTTGATTAAAAAAAACATTATAAAAGGAAAATTATTATTAAATATTTCATTTCCTCGAGTGGGTATAAAATTCACATACTATCACACGTTTGTACCACTGCGCCACGACTGGCCTAAGACGACACAACTTTAATTGGACATACTTATAGGATTCATTGAAAAATATACGTAATTATACGTAAATATCTGCCCATATATATTACATATAGATTAAAGCTTAATTCGTTTCGAATGTGACACCTACGGCTTTGTGTGGTAATCCACGCCCACGTACCTTTTAAAGACCTTTTTATCTTTTATATAGAAAACCATTAAATTCTATTTCAAATAATAGGCTTGATGTATGTATGTGAAACATAATCGTCATCTTTCTGTATGTAAAGGTGAAAAACTCTATCATCATAAACTCCCCCCTTCAAATCTTGAAAGAAGGGTCTCCAAGCCAAAGTAACAAAAAAAGATATAAAAATATAAAGATATAAATTAAACGACCAAAGTCACTCCATTACTTTGTTGTGGCATACATAAAACCTGATATTTTTGAACATTTTTTAAAGTGTTATTCCATATTTAGCGGGACTTGAACCCGCGACTACTGGAAACCGACCAGGCGCTCTGACCAGTAAGCCATACGTTCTCATCAAGCTACGTCGAAATTTTTATACGCTTGTTACAACTTATTTATGTTGTTAGCATCTCTGTACTCGGAGATTTTTACAAATTTCGCTACGTTTAAAGTTTTATACGTTTTCTAAATAAGTATTAAACCTGATGTTGAGATACTACTGTCTCCGCTATGTAGCGTACTTCAGGAACAGTGTGATTGACAGAGTCTCTTGCCAGCTCCTCTGACTGCCTTCCGACCCGGTGGTAGCTTCCTGTAGGAGTGACACTGCTGATATTTCTATGTAATTTAACTTAAGCTTCAAAAGTGTTTGTAATGACCTAATTGAATTAAGAAATGTCGCTTTCGATTTTTAAAAAGTTGAAATTATTTATGATTATTATTAATTATTTATTATTATTATTAATTTTATTATTTTACGTCGAAAAAGCCCACGCATAGAAAGTTGCGGGATAAGATTAGTTACTTAGGTAATTCGAAAAGCCTCCGAGCTAAGGCACAGGCGTACGTTTTACAAGGAACGACACTGTATTGCACTACACCAATTCGGAAATTAAAACAATATTGCAACTCGGAATACTTCAAGAATTCGGTGGAATATGAGGAACAGAGTGTCTTAACACTAGACTTTCAGGTTCCCTTTGACTACACTGCTATATGCGGGATACAGCGTGTAGATAAAAAAAAAAAAAAAATATACTTTATTTATTAATCCAAAACATTGCACTTTTCATTTTGAAACAACCGTAAAGCATCTGCAGTAAAAATGTCTCATATCACTTAAAGCCACGTACGTCGTACACATACACAATGGTACAAGCAGCTACTTAGACGTATAAAAATACTTTGAATTAAACTTGGCTTTTGTTGGATCGCTATGTGAATGTCATTTATTAAACATCTTGTAATGTAATATGGCTGTGGTATTTTATCTTTGGACGTATTTGATATTTTCATTTCTTCGCTCTAGTATTTAGGCAGAGCGCGGCGTTGAGTTCCGTCACTCAACACGCAATACTTTCAAAATTCTCAATCTCAATTCTCAGGCTTATTGGGACCGGTGTGTATTAACATTAGGGTACAGCTTCACGCTGTATCCCGCACTCAGTAAGGTAGGAGGAGGGAACCTAGTGTTAAGACAGTCCGTTCCCCACTTTCTGCTGAATTCTGGAGGCATTGCGTGCTGAGTGGCGGAATTCAACGCCGCTCTTTGCCTCGATACCAGAGCGAAGAAAGGAAAATATAAATGTAAATAAATATTTCACTTCCTGGAGATCGAACCCTCCACCAGTCGATTTTACAGTCACACTTTGTGCCTCTGCGCTACGACCGGCCTCATACCCCATAGGGTACAGCGTGAGCTATAAAAATTAATCGTCTCTATAGGAAATATATAGGTACAAATATCTATTTAAACTTCACGCCTTCATGTTAGGTGGGGGTAATCTAGTATTAAAACATTCCGTTTCCTACTTTTTCCATATTTCGAGACATAGTGTCTTCAGCGGAGTTCAACGCCACGCTTTATTTTAATTTGTTATCTGAAGGAGAAAATGAAAATAATAAATCCCAGAGTGGGATCAACGTCCCACGATCGTGACCCACAAACGGTTACAGTCACGGGAACCTAATAAATATATATGTATATTATAAACAAAAAAAAGCATAAAGAAAAAAATCTACAGAATTTTTATTTTTAGTATATTACGAACTCAAATTATTCAAACTTCCTATAACACGAGGATTAAGTTACGAGTAATCCCCTAAGGTTCTTTACGAAGACGTTCCAAAACTTCTTTATGGGATATAAATTTAATATTAATTGCAATTGGAGCTTATTTTAACTTGAAAAGTTAATTTTAAGTTTTATCTAATCTAAGAATAAATGTTAGACAAATTGCTTTGTTATATAAATTATAATGTATTTATTAGTTTCACGCTATATCCCGCATATACGGGATATAGCGTGAAACTAAAAAAAATCTCTCCCTCGGGTCTCCCCTACCTAACTATATAGTTAATACCAACCTATTAGTAACCTAGTGCTAAGACACTCTGTTCCCCAGTTTCCGTCGTATTCTGGAGCCATTGTTAAGTGGAAGAATTGAACGCTGCTCTTTGTATGGTTACCAGAGATAGCGGAGAAATGAAAATAATAAACATTGAATTGCCTCGAGTGGGAATCGAACCCACTATCGTCACGTTTACAGTCGCGCCACTACAGCTCCGACTTTTTTTATGTAACTAAAATATTACTATCAAATTTTAAAATCCATTTAGCGAATAATGAAAATCGTGTTCCAAAATAAATGAGAACATTTGTAGAGCAATAGTTTTTAGTAGTAAAAAACATATTTGTTTTAAATCTGTACAGCCAGCCATTTTACTATGATTGAGTAATTTACAACCATATATAAATTGTAACTTTTATGAATCCTATTTATTTTTAATTTTTTAGCCTCGTCTTCTTTAGCAGCTTTAGTGTAGTAATCTCTGTTTTTTATCCGTTTTGATTTTTTTTTCGTTTTTCACATTTTTTCTTTTGCCAAGTAGGTTGTAAGAAAATTTGTGGATAAAATAACTAAGAATTAAGAAACAACCTCCTACGTGTCTTCTTCATACAACGTCACATTGGCGAAGTGATATGCGCTCAACTGCCACGCTCGAAACGCCATAATTAAAGAACCAAACCAAACCAAACCAAAAATTAAGAAATATTTCTAAGTGCTCAAGGTAACTCTGACCGCAGATTCATAAGCGAAGAAATGAAAATATTAATGAAAATAAATCTTTCATATCCTCGAGTGGAGATCGAACCCACAACCAGTCGATTTACAGGCACACTTTGTGCCCCTGCGCCACGACTGGCTTCTACTAATTGTTTTGTTACAGATTTTATCGTGTTTGTAGGTGGCAGTTATAGTAATGGTTACTTTCAATTTAATATAATTATTGATTAATTACATTTTAATATCATTTAATTGTAATTTATATAATGGATTCTGGAAAATTGGCCCACAGGGAAATGAGAAATTTGTCTATTTGAAGCTATTTTGTGTGGTTTTTTAATTTAAACATGTTGAAATTTAGTGACAAAGTACTATCTGAGATGAACTTTCAAAATACTCTAAAACGAAAATCTATAATTGGTGTCGTGTAAGTCCCGTAAAATCCCCTGATTTTTAGAACAGTGTAGATACAAATATTATTAAAACAAATTTAAACTGATTATCATCTAAATTTAAAGACCACGTTAATTGTATTATATTGATATTATTTGACCATTATATGATACTTTCATCATCTAATACTAAAACACTCTGTTCTCTACTTTTTTTTACCTAATATTCGAGACAATATAATTGCGTATATATGGCGTAGCTCAACGCAGCGCTTCGTCTTGTTACCAGAACGAGGAACAAGAAATAATTATTTTTTTAAGAGAGAGTCGAACCCGCAACTGTTGCGTTAAAAATCAGAGGCTGCGCCACAATGGCCTCAATATGCAAATCATGATTGTACCTTTAGATGCATGTTCTCAGTTTGCCTCATGTAGCGTCCCACTAATAATTGATCTATTAGCTACGTTATTGAAGCGGAGAGGCTTAGAGAGGTCATTACGTAAATCATATAATAATATGCATGATTTGTATTGTATTTCTGGATAATTTAGTGGACATTATGTTTGAGGCCAGTCGTGGCGCATCGTCACAAAGTGTGACTGTAAAACCGACTGATTGTGGGTTCGATCCCCACTCGAGGAGATTAAATATTTACTTAAATTTATATTTCCATTTCTTCGCTCTGGTGTCGAGGCCAAGCGCAGCGGTGAGTTCTGCCACTCCACACGCAATTTCTCCAGAATTCGGCAGAAAGTGGGGAACATATCACTAGGTTCCCTCTGCCTACCCTGTTGTGTGCGGGATACAGCGTGAAGCTAATAAAACAAACTTTATTGAGGCCAGTGGTGACACACAAGCGTGTAACTGTAAACGCGACAAGTTGTGAAAAGGATTCCCTCACGAGAAAATGAAATATTTAATATTTTATTTCTCTTCGCTTAATGGCGTCCAGTCAAAATGTGGCATTTAGCTTCTTTATTCAACACGCAATGTCTCTAGAATTCGACGGAAAGTAAGGAACGGCAGTGAACGCGATAGGAGTGTCTTAGCACTAGGTTTTCAGGTACCCTATGCACGTATTTCGCCCTGCTATGTGCGGGATATAGCGAACAAGGAAATAAGAAGAGTAATAAATATTTTAATTTCCTCAAGTTAAAATCGAACTCACAACCTGTCACACTTACAGTCGTTTGTGCACCTGCGGCACGATCGGTACCTATTAATTTAGTAGATATCTACTATTGAGGCCAGTTGTGGCGAAGCGGCACAAAGTGTGACTGTAAAACCGACTGGTTGTGGGTTCGATCCCCACTCGAGGAGATGAAATATTTACTTAAATTTATATTTTCATTTCTTTGCTCTCTTATATCGAGGCAAAAGCGCGGCGTTGAGTTCTGCCACTCAACACGCAATGCCTACATCATTCGGCAGAAAGTTGGGAACGGAGTGTCTTAGCACTAGGTTCCCTCTGCCTACTCTGCAGGATACAGCGTGAAGCTGATTTTAATATTATTATTTTATAGCTGTACACTGTACAAACTCAAGCAAACCACTTAACCCAACCAACGGACACCATGTAAGACCTAAGCTTAATACTGTATTACTTGATATTAGATTGTATTAGTGCATATTCGCACTCAATGAACATGTTCCGCACGTCAGCATCCGCAATGCGCGAATAGATCTGTTGTATGGGACATACATACATACATACATTTATATATGTATGTATAACTTATGCGAGCTTTGTTATATTTTCCATTGTTTTCCAGCGAACAGCTTATGTAGCTTTATGTATTTTTTTCGTGTGACAGGTTATATATTCGGTTATTCTTTATTTTTTGTCGTTTTTAGGGTTCAGTGTCTCGAATGAAAATAATGAAATTCTTATAGAATCACTTTTTTGTACGTATGGCCGTCTGCCAATACTTATTTATGTCACGTGGAGGTATCAAGCTTAATATCAAATATCCAGGTTTAAGGATTTCGAGAAATTTTTAGAAAATTTCAGTGTACCCTTGCTCCTCCAAGAAACGTAAAATATATGCTAAATCTTAGCGTTATGGATTATTTTAATAACTATGTTCGTCATAAATCCTTTAACTATTATAAGCTAAAAAAAATAGATATCAACTTATTATTATTTATTTACTTAGCTTCATGCTGATATCCGCACAAAGTTAGGTAGACAGAGGGAACCTGGGAACATAGTAATGCACCGTTCCTATTAAGGCACTTCTTTTCTTCGCTTTCTGCCGAATTCTAAAGGTAATGCGTGTTGAGTGACGGAACTCAACATTTGCCTCGTTACTAGAACGAGAACATAACACACCCACAACCTTTCTGCTTGTGTCCCTACTCCACGAAGAATATATTACTATTTCTGTACAGACAGAGATAAGTAAAAAACATTTACATAATTTTATATTGCAGTTACATTACCCTCAAGTATAATATTATAAAAATGAAGAACCAAGAGTAAAACAAAGAATACGATTGCTTCTAATATCTTTCATGACTTCTAAGTCGGAGATCACGAGTAATAATATTATTTTTAATAAAAAAAAATTAAAATTCCATCCGGTAACTGGACGCAGAGTGTGAAACTTAATACTAAGCGAAAGGCAACTTTTAAACAATTCCACGCCGAAGGAAATGAGAAGCGAGTCGATTCGGAGCTGAGAATTTAATTTTCTTAAGAACAACTTTAAACCGCTATGAAACTAATATAGCCAGTAGGCACTCGGTCGACAATAGGCCGTTTGATAACCTGTATTGCTTTTTTTATGTATAATTTTACAGTGAAATTGTAAGAATTTAGCATGTTTTTTTAAATTAAAAACAAAGTTATGCAACGGTACCTTGGTTCCCCCTAAAGTGATGACTTTAGGGGTATAACAAGATACTGTGAAAGTAAATTGATATTTTATTTTTGTATTTGAAAAATCAACAGAAAATATTTGATGACAGGTCACTCTTTTTGTATTTTTTTATATATTGCTAGCTGAATAATCTGAGCAAACCTTAGTTTGTAGAAAATATATAAAAAAAATCCTTATATACCTATAGACATTCTTTATTGCGCTACAAATAAAAATAAACAAAGAAATCAAGTTCCACGTAAAAAGTATGAGGATCCCTGGAGGGTATGTATGTAGAGGTTGATGACAATGGACGAGGCGAAAGAGATATGTAGAGACCGTAACGCTTGGTGCTTAGTAAGTTGAAATATATTTACAGAAATGATGTAAACAGATTCTTTAGTGTGGATAGTTTTTTATAAATTAAAAAAAAGTTTCAAGCGTTGAACTACTTTAATAATATTTATTTAGTTATTTTTATAACAATTATTATGAAGCTGTTATAAAGAACTTTCAACATATTTGCTTGTTCTGGTTATTTTAATATATTATTATTATTTCAATTACGAATTTGTGTCAAGAATTTTTTAAGAAGGTCAAAAGATGTAGCGATCACAAATAAATCTGTTTCTTTTACAAGTGAGTTAATCTCTATATATAATAAGACAGTAAAAATATTTTGTCTGTACATTTAGTAATTTTGACTGAAATGGATAGAGGGACACTTAAAAAGAATAATAGAAAGCAAAAAGATTTTTTTTGAATTTCTTGTCTGTCTGTCTGTCTGTCTGTCTGTCTGTCGACATATTTTTGTCCGCATTTTTCCCTGAAAGTACTGAACCGATTTACTTGAAAATTTCACCAATTGCTTTGTTTTAACTCAACTTAGGTACTAAAGTTTAGTTCATCAAAATCGGTTCATTAAAAAAAAGTTATCGTCATTTGAAAGAAGTCGTAATTAATTCAACACTGAGATAAAGAACGATCTTCAAAGAAATATCAAGTAAATACAAAGATTTTTTGGTTGGTTCGTTCATATAATATATGTAACTAATTTAAAAACTGTACAGGAGTTAATATGCAATTATTACAGTTATTTTACAATGAATATTATGAATCCTTCAAATCAATAATTTAACATTTAAGGCTGTTTCTGAATAAGTAAATTAAAGTATTCACTGACATTAGCACATTTAACAGAGTATATTATATAAATAAAAATAACATAAAGTTACAAAAGTATATACGTGTAATAAATAATTAGCTTTATGTATATTTTATAAATATCAAATATCAACAATGGCCGTATTTTTTATTTAAAACAATCAAAAATTCTTTGACAAAAAAATCATATTAGAAGTCATTATAGTTGTCAATCAATTCTGCTTATTAAATCAATAATTATGTATTTTAAACGGGCGAAGCCGTGGGCGAGCTGCTAGTTTTAAATAAAGTTACTTTTAACTTACTTTTTTTTAATTTCATGCTGTAACCTGCATGCAGCGTAGGCCGAGGTAGACTAGTGTTGATACACCTGTTAAGTTAGCGTTAAGTTTCGCCACTCAACACGCAATGCCTTAAAAATTATACGGCAAAGTGAGGAACTTATGGTCACAATTGTATACATCTTTTAGAGATAAAATCATCATTTGAATATTAATCAATATGATCCCTAAATAAACCATCGTGGCACAGTGGGATAACCTGTAACCGTGATATTTGAGGGTTCAATCTTCGATTCCTACCCGAAGAAATTTTAAAATTGTTTACATTTTCTCGTTTTGTCAAGATAAAGTATACAATTTCGTAAATTGAGTTACGCCATTCAGCATGCAATATTTCGAATTCATGTGAAAAATGGAGATGGCTTGACTCTCTGACAACTCCGTTAAGTAAAAGTGTGAAGTATTTTTTAACTGATCCCTAATTTTCCCCCAAAATCCTTATCTCAGCTCATCTTACTTGACGCGTACGACATACGTAATAAAATGACAGGGCCCACTAGAGCACTAACATAAGCGCAACTTAGTGTTGTCACTATAAACACGGTGAGTTGACTTGCCCCGTACCCCGCGCAATTTCCTGTAGCGCCCGACAGCTTACAGTCTTCCTATGAGTCGAGTGGTCTACGGCATAGGAGGAAGCGATAATTTAAAATATCTAAATATTGTTTTGGGAAAGTTCTCGTCGAAAATATAGAATTAAAATTTTAAATAAATCATTACATTCTGTACATAGCAGAAGAGAACCTGGTGTTAAGTCATCCCTTTCCTCATTTTCCGCCAAATACTGGAGGTATTTCATGTTGAGTAGCGGAACTCAATATCGTGCTTTGCCTCGATGCCAGAGCGAAGAAATGAGTATAAAAAAATATTTCATTTTTTCGAGTGGGGTTCGAACCCACAATCAATAATGCTTACCTACTCAAAATTTTTATTTAAAGCATAAATAAAAGAGTAAATAAAAAAATCTTATTTACATGCACATCTCAGAACAAAACTATTACAAACTTATTTAGCTTTTTTTATATGAAATTTGTGTATTCAAACCCCGCAAAACTTAAACTTGTACATTTTTATAATTTATCATTAAATAGGTACGGGACACTTAGTGGCTGATTTTATTTCACATTTGACTGGATTTTTAAAATATAATTATAGAATAGCATCAATTATAGCATTCTTGAAGTATTATTATGAATAAAATATATATATTTTTTTTAATATTGAAAAAAAAGAATGGAAAAAAACGAATGAGATTCGCACATGGAGGGATCTGTACTTATAAAAACCACGAAACAACGTGTTAGTTTTATGGGAACCCCCTTAAATATCTATTTTATTTTATTTTTTGGTACATATTGTTATAGTTGCTAGAGAGACACACGCCTGATGACAGGCGAACAGACAGACAAACAGTTATTAGTAATAGGGTCCTGTTTACTCTTTAGGTAAAATACTCAAAAAAAAGCAGCAAAAGTTCAATTTTGATACAGGCTGAGTAGCGTAGCTCAACGACGCCCTGTCTTTAAAATATACAAAAAATATAAGCCGATAACTTGTACCATAAGCAAGGTTAGCCATTTGCAGAGCTGGTCGTACCGCAATTTGGCCCATTGAATTCGGTCGCCCTTACAGCGTTACGTTTGCTTTGTACACTAATGCATCGTAAGCTGTTTACGTCTTACAATTTATTTAAACCTGTTCTGAAAGGGAATATTAACGATATTAACCCGGGAAGTACTTTATGTTTGTTTAAAGGATTGCAAAGTTTGTTTTAATGTGAGGGGCGAGTATAAAAGCCTTCCGTCGTTGGCTTTGATTTTTAAATAGAAAAATAGGGTTGAAGATTTTACTGGTTCTTCTATGTTTTCAGTTCCTGCACATTCTGAACTGTTTCCGTTGCTAATTGGACGACAGATCCTTAAGGCGAGTCGTATGAATGAAACTCCGATAAATAAGATTACAAAAAGTTTTTCAAAGTTGCGAGATATTTGAAATTGTCTAAGAGATTTTGGATTTTAGTTCTAATCGAATAATAAAAGTTAGTAGTTATAACATCTGTGCCTATCGATACGGTAGTTTGTTTGTGAAAAATTGATAAAGATATGGAAGAAACGTCAATTCGTGAGGAGTACAAGAGTGGGACTGTAAATGCGGATGGCTGGTTGTGAATTCGATTCGAGAGAATTAAATCTAACGAAAAAAGTTTCCCTTGCTTATCCTGTGTGGTATAAAGATACAATCACTCAGCTAAAAAAAAGATACGTCAAAATAACACAACAAGACGACAAGCTAAGGAGAATTAAAGGCTAGACTAGGGAGAATAGGCACGGTTTTGAATCTTACTACGTTAAAACTTATTACGAATTTTTGACAGAGGTTTTTGGTAGAGGGAACCTAATGTTAAGACACTTCATTCCCCACTTTCCGCCAATTTCTTGGAGGCATTGCGTGTTGAGTGGCGGAACTCAACGCCGTGCTTTCCCTTCGACACCAGAGCGAAGAAATGAAAATACAAACGTACATAAATATTTCATCTCCTCGAGTGGGGATCGAACCCACAACCAGTCGATTTACAGGCACACTTTGTGCCCCTGCTTCACGACTGGCCTCGGCCTGACTAAGATAATTAGTATTAAAATATATATATATATCTTATTTTTAACTTCCCGAGTTTCTTTCTCCCTTATTTCAAGATAGGTAGAGCGAACCTAATATTAAGACACTCCTTCTTTCGCTCCGGACAAGACTTACTTAGAATTTACAGACTTCGCGTGTAACAAGGCCGTAATTTCGTCGTATTACAGTCGGAAAAAGAACACAACACATTCTCAGGAAAGATCGAGCCCACAACGATCGCTTTTACTATCAGATACTGTCGAGAGAGTAGACCGTAACTACAAAAATTACCACAGATCTCGAAATACATAATATATAAGGCTGTATTCAGATGACATTGGGATCTATTTAATAAGTCATCAAGTAGTGAGGTTAGCATCACATACGCCGTTTGCCATGTAACATAATTTGCGTGATATACACCTCGTTCAAATATTTAGGCCACTGGCATGTGTTGGTATGGAAACATACGGGACGTTAGATGTCAATTATATGATAAATCCATGTAATTTAAGAGATTTTTTTAGGTATTTTTTTCTTAAAGATTTAGATGTACTAAATCCTTATTGTTTAGCAAAAAAATGTTTAAACAACATTCATTTTACTGTATTTATGATGTGGTAAAAGTTTAATTTATTATCTTTATTATTAGTTAAATGTTAAAGCAACAAACTGGTTTTGACTTTTTACAAATTTTGGTTTGTTCATTTATTGATTTGTTGTTAATTTAACTCGAGAGATTTATTAATCTCTATATATAATAAGACAGTAAAAATATTTTGTCTGTACATTTAGTAATTTTGACTGAAATGGATAGAGGGACACTTAAAAAGACTAATAGAAAGCAAAAAGATTTTTTTTTAATTTCTTGTCTGTCTGTCTGTCTGTCTGTCTGTCTGTCTGTCTGTCTGTCTGTCTGTCTGTCTGTCGACATATTGTTGTCCGCATTTTTCTCTGAAACTACTGAACCGATTTACTTGAAAA
>JAATLQ010025908.1:3382-31191 GCA_013421005.1 Heliconius erato x Heliconius himera | reverse complement strand
TCTTTATATTTATTGGGTTGTTTGTATGTATTTTCTATAATTTGATATTGATTCTTATGAAAATGAATATAATAGTCACTTTTAGCATTTTATCTAGATTGAAATTATAGTTTACTGTATAACATTCTAATAAATAATTAAGGAGATGTCACTGATTCGAAGTGACCTAGCCTTCGAGCGGCATAGTATGACCGACGCGAACGTTTTTTAAATATTAGTACATTTTCGAACTACTGTTAATTTTTATGTAATTATTTGCTGTTTATAATTAATTTATACTTTTCTTTAGTTTTTCGCTAATTCGATTAGTAGATTAGTTAGATTTTCATTAATTTCTTGGTGTGGTGTAAGTTTCAGCCCTGCGCGGCAGCGGGATAATATTATTTAAGTATTAAGGAAAGTCTTGTGGTTATTTCATCTTGGTTGGATGGTTATCTATACCGTTGTTATACACTTAATAAATTGTAGTTTTAGTTTTATGGGATTTTATTTGATATTGCTCGCAAAATTTATCATATTTAATGTAGAAAGGAATTTAGTTATTCCATGTAGTATCTATGTACGCTCTCAAGGAAAACGTGGAAAAAGATTATTCCCGGGTAAATCAGTAAAATCGATCACTGAAAGTCCAATAAAATCAATTCAGTTATTCTGGACATTAGCTCGGGGAAATAGAAAGACAGACAGAGACAAAAAATATATATATTTTCTTATTGTATTTGAGTATTATGTAATTAACCACATGCACTTTCAAAAACATAGCACAACACTTTTAAATTCTTTTAAATATTTATTTTAGATACTTTGACAATGTTAATAATGTAGCTGGTTTTGTTTATTTTTCTTATTAATATTTTATTGGTTACGTTTATTTATAATTTTTTTCATCTAAATTAGTTACATATTTTCAAAAACTATTTCATAAATATACCTAATAAGCATTCGTATAGTTTAAGCGGGCGAAGCCGCGTCCGGGTCCGCTAGTTAATTATAAACAGCAAATAATTACATAAAAATTATCAGTAGTTCGAAAATGTATGAAAATTTACAAAACCGTCAAAGTCATCTCGCCCGTTCACGTCGGTCATACTATGCCGGTTGTAGGTTAGGTCATTTCGAATCAGTGACATCTCCTTAATGATTTATTAGAATGTTATACAGTGAACTATTATTTCAATCTAGATGAAATGCTAAAAGTGACTATTATATTCATTTTCATAACGATCAATATCAAATTATAGAAAATACATACAACAAAAACCCGATAAATATAAAGTAAATTAATTAAAATGGTTACTTGTTGTTACTCTGTTACTTTGCTCAAGCTTCAGAGATAAACATCATATCAACATGTATCGCGGACTTTCTTAAACATTATTTAAAGGACAATATTTTTGTAAAACATTGTTTTTATGTATCTCATAAGGTTGAGTCGGCGCACGCCATGTATGCGTTAAGCAAGCTCATTTTGGGTGAAGTTTGCTTATAACAACAAATAAACTTTGCAAACCGTTGCTTAGCAACGGTCGGTTGTTATTAACATGGCGGAATAAATTGCCTGTCAAATTAAAAAATATTTTAATATAATAGTATATATCGACAATATTACAAATATGAGAAAAAAAAGTAACCTATGTTCATCCGAAGACCCTCAAGTATCTCTGTATGAGTATTTTATTACAATTGAATTAGCGGTTTGGCCCTGATTGCGGCACAGACAGACGGACAGACAGACAGACAGAGTTACTTTCGAATTTGTATAGGATGGATAAATGAACGTTTCCCACGACGACGGGTGGTATGTAGGGTGGCACCCAATGTCAGGGGAAGGGTGAAGGTGGCGGCGGACATCAATCCCAATGAAGAGTTCACGCGGCTCGGAATCAATCAGCAGAGAGCATTTATCGCGATATATTGCCCGATTAAACGCATATATCATATTAATGGAATCAAATTGACAAAAACCTATTTGTCAAATGGATAACAGATCGACACCAATATTTTAGCTTTTGACCTTTCAACAAACGCTATCGACTAGTATTGAAACAACTGAATGCGAGATGTGACAAATAAAATAATTCAATTTTGTGTTTCAAAAGCCATGTAAAAAATTGGAGCGCTCTCAAAGGCTATGACTGTTTATACATTACTTTATTAGATTAATTTCGGGGATCTGGGAAACCCGAGGATTGATTAATGTGGGAGCCCACGAGTTGACCCCTGAATCCACTCGCAATACTACTTTTTATATTTAATCACAAGATATATAAGATTGAGCTTTTATTATACATTATACCGTATTCTTTTATGAAGGTAATATAATAAAATACATTCTTCGTCCACATAATATTCTATTAGGTATGATATTTTATATTTTTTTTCTTTTTTAGGATTCCGTACCTTTTAAGGAAAAAAGGAACCTTTATAAGATCACTCTATTTTTCGTCTGTCTGTCTGTCCGTCTGTCCCTTTGTCTCAGGAACGCTTGGAGATATCGAGTTGAAATTCAAACCATATATTCAGATCTACGGCCCCATGATTTCCATATTAGTGAAATAATTTTGTTTACGTTTTCTTATTCTGAAATAAGTAAAGCATTTTTTTGAGCGAAACGTGAAACATGGAAGTGTTTTAATGGCAATAGGAGTATCTTGACACTAGGTTTCCTCTCGCTATCTTGCTGTTTTCAACAAATCATTTCTAAAAACTAGACGCATGTTTGAAAATTCAGGTGCAATCCTAATGTATATTGAGGTATAACGGATGAAACTCGTTTGTTTAAGACTGACTAAGATCGACGGGTAGGTCAATTTCACTATCCGACACAAAACAAGGAATGAACGTAATGAACGAGACTATACGTAAACCTTGCATGTAACGTTTATTTTGGAAAATTTGCAATTGGTGTGTTCTGTATGGTCAGTGTTCATATTTAAATGTTTCCTATTTTTATTATAGTAATTACTAACTCTTATAGAAAAATTTTACTTTCACTTTGTATTCTATAAATAGCAAAGTATAAAGATTGAACTTAGTATTAAGATATTTCGACGTGTGATAGCTAGTAAGGGCAAATAATATTAGAAATAATCATATGCATTTATCACATTGGTATTTTGACGTAATATGAGACTGATATCACAAACAGATTCTCCTCCCGAATTACAATACACGTTCATCGAGCAAGCACTCCGCGCCGGCGGCGGCGTGGCGTTGCGCTGCATCGCGGCCTCCTCCCCACCGCCGAGGATCTCTTGGCTGCTGGACAGTCACCCACTGGACCACTACCTCGCTCACCACAGGTTTTTCCTTATACTCCATTCGATTATCTTAGATATCATATTAACTACTCAAATAATGTATATAAATTGAGGCCAGTCCAGAATTCGACAGAAAAGGGTAACAGAGTGTCTTAACACTAGTTTTCCTCTGTCTGACTCTGTTGTGTGCGGGACACAGCGTGAAGCTATAAAATATATTGTATAGGCTGATATTAATATCTATGGTTACATACAGATATTCAATAAGTGAAGAGGCGTCTATTCAAGGAGAAGTTGTGTCTATACTGAACGTGACGTCGGCGTCGGCGGCGGACGGTGGTCGCTACACTTGCCGCGCGGCGAACCCTCTAGGAGCCGTCGAACACTCTGCAAGACTCAATATATACGGTAGGATATTTTACGAAATATTATGAATTATAACTATTTGTATTTATTTCATAACTAGAGGGCACGCGCGGCTTCGCCCGCTTATTTGGAGCGAATTCTAAAAAAAAACACGAAACACGTGTTCAATAAAATATTTTTAACAGTCTGAATGTAATTTTTTATAAAAATCGGTGGCAATTTAAAGATTTTTCCATATAAACTTTCAACCCATTATTTGGACCCTTAAAGAGTGAGTTCTTAAAAACCATGAAACACGTATTAAATGAAATAATTTTAAGAGTCTGAATTTCAAATTTTATAAAAATCGGTACAGATTAATTTTTTTTTCCATACAAACTATCAACCCCTATTTCATCCCTTTAGGGTTAAAATTTTTCAAATTCCCTTCTTAGTGGATGTTCAGAATATGAAAATAAACATCTGCCCAAATTTCACGTTTCTACCATCAGCGGTTACGGCTCTGCGTGCGTCTTACCTCAGTCAGTCAGCACAAGTCCTTTTATATATATAGATGTAGGAATTGGGGCCAGTCGTGGCACAGGGGTACAAGCTCGTGACTGTGTGGGTTCAATTCCCACTCGAAGAAAATAGAATATTTACTATTTCAATTACTTCGCTCTGCCGTCAAGGCAAAGTGTGGCATTGAGTTCCGCTATTTAATTGGCAATACCTATAGAAATCGCCATAAAGTGTCTTAATGGTAATGGAGTGTCTTAACACTAGGTTCCAAGGTTCCCTCTGCCTACCCCACTATCAGTCCTGCTATCCTGCTATGCACAGGATATCGCGTGAAGCTAAAAAAAAGATGATAGGAATAAATGTCAGTAATTTTTCAGGCCCTCCTTCAATCCGCTCTATGAACACGGTCCGCGCGGTCGCCGGCGAGAACCTGACGCTGCACTGCCCCTACGCCGGATATCCGATCAGGTCTATAGAGGTGCATTTGATGGGATAATTCCTATAGCAAATACATGTCAGCAATCGATTCTTTGCCATATAAACCTGACACAACTTTGAAATAAGTTTCAAAATTAAATCAAGCTAAAAAAAAAAGAGTCATCAAAATTGGTTTAGCCAGTTAAAAGTTCTGAGGTACCAAACAAAAAAAAACAATCGTATTGAACACTTTCTTTTCTTACAGAAGTCAGTTAAATATATGAAATAATGGGGAACGGAATGTCTTAATATTGGGTTTCAGCAGCCTGCCCTGCTGTGTGAGGGATACAGTGTGAAGAAGATTTTTAATATAAAATAATAATGTTTATACAACCTGCTCAATAATAATAAACAATCGATCACACTAGTGGAAATTGCTTACATCTTTCCATCAACTAGGAAAGAGATGGTGATTTACAAACGACTGAATATATTTATTTTATTGAGCTATAGCTATGAAAACTCGCGATTCAGTCACCTTTGAAATAAAAACGGGGTCAAAATCGGCTCATTCGTTTGGGAGCAATGATACCACAGACCGACATATAAGTATATTTTTACACATATATACACAACAGACACGTGAAACTTATACCACCTCTATGTTAAAAAATACTTTCCAAATGATACATTTTTACATAAAAAACAATGTACACGAATAAAGCTGCCCACAGCGCGGTGTCGTGGTGGCGGCGCGGCGCGGCGGCGGCGCTGGGCGGCGCGGGGCGCGTGTCGGCGCGCGCGGGCGTGCTGCGGCTCGCGCCGGCGCAGCCGCACGACGCCGGCCACTACGCCTGCAGCGCGGCGCCGCCCGCCGGCGCGCCCGCCACCAGGGACGTCGAGATACAAGTGCGAAGTGCGTAACCTTGCTTTTTCTCCATTAACCATTTAGAATTAATTATTTTTTCAAAACTTGCCAAATTGAAAATTTATTCGTGTTCGCAGATCCCCCTAAAATATCGCCGTTTATTTTTTCTTCTGAACTCACTGAGGGTAGCTCAGTGCAAGTGCTATGTGGAGTGTCATCAGGAGACAAGCCGATGTACTTCTCTTGGTTCAAGGACGGGTCACCACTTCCACCCAATTTACAGGTATGTTAAATGAATGAAAACAAAATACCATTTATATTTTTTAAATCATTTAATTACCAATTTTTTTACCAGATAGAAGAGAAAAGCTTGAATGAATTCTCTCTGTTGATGTTTTCGGAACTGACGGCTCGACACAGCGGCGCGTACACCTGTAGGGTCTCCAATCATGCAGCTACAGTTAATTATACCGCGACGCTTAGCGTTAAAGGTACACACTTTCAACCAAACATATTTAAATTTATGTTCAAATTTTCATTTCTATAAAACAATACATTCCTCTCCTACAGTTGCACCGTCGTGGATCACAGAACCACTGGACTCAGCAGTACTTTTAGGGGCTCCGTTGCTGTTAGAGTGTACAGCCAAAGGGTACCCGATGCCTACTGTTACTTGGTTTAGAAAAATAGGTAAGAGTCATAATTCAAATGAGTATCATTAGAATATTGTACAACACTGCTACTATATTATTACGTATACAGGTGAAGGTATAAGTGGTATGGAGAATTCTGATCGATGGGAAGTCGCAGGCTCTGACTGGAGTGCTGAACATACTCAATTGAGACCAAGCAGCGGGATGGCAATACCTGCCACCGACGTGGGCAGTGGGCAGGCGGCCGCCGGCAGCAGCTCCCTGACGGCGCGCGCCGCCACGCGCTCGCACCAGGGGCTGTACCGCTGCGCCGCCGACAACGGCGTCGGGCCCGCGCTAGTCAAGCATGTCAATGTTACCGTGCATGGTAAGTCGAAACAATATCATAAACTATATAGCTAATATTAAAGTGAATCATTTTTTGTTGTTTTTTATGTAAAATAAATTGATAATTTTTAACTCCCGATCAAAGAGCCGGCCCACTTTGGTCTGTCGAGTGAGTCGGTGCGGAATACGTCGAGTGTGAGAGGACGCAGCGTCGTCCTCACGTGCCTCGCCCTCGGCGATCCTCCTCTGACGGTACACTGGACACACCGAGGCAACAAACTGGATCTTGATTCGTACAGGTTTAATATATTTTTTATACTGTAATATTAATATGTTTAAGTAGTAGAATAATAATACAATATTAAGATATTTGTGGCACCAATCTAAAGGTGGACAATATCAGAGGTGCGCACGAGTGAGGGCGTGCGCTCGTCCCTGCAGCTGCGCGCGGCGGAGCGACACGACGCGGGCGAGTACAGGTGTCACGCGCGCAACCAGTACGGACGTAGCGACTTGCTCATGTTCTTACAAGTCGAGGGTAAATAAGGATTGTCTGTTCAAATAATACCAATATTTTTCTGCACTCAATTTGTAGCTAGATAATAAAGCGTACAAAGGCTAAATGTTAGTGTGCGTGTACAGAGCCGCCCGACGCGCCGCGCTCGCTGCAGCTGGGCGGCGCGGGCGCGCGCTGGGTGCGCGTGCGCTGGGCGGCGCGCGCGGCGCCGCGCACGCACTACGCCGCGCTCTGCACGCCGCTGCACGCGCTGCCCGCGCCCGACCACACCACGCACCACTACAACCTCACACTCGACGCCCCCGACAACGACAGGTACCTGACGGTCTCACACGACGGATACATTACATATGTATCCATGTTATTGATAATATTTTTGATTTTATTATTATCTAATTTTATTTAAGAATATTATTTATTGCAGGTCCGATGATGGTCTTAATTTGCTCAGCGCAAAATTGGAAGGTCTAAGACCATCTGCTGCATATTCGCTAAGATTGGTGGCCACCAACCACGTTGGACAGTCGCCACATTCCGATGCTTTACTTTTTACTACACTCGAAGAAGGTAATTAATTAATACAAATTGTTATTAACCCTAGTATTATGTTCTTTATTTTAAAATTATTAATATTTTATGCAGCTCCATCAGGATCGCCTCAAAATCTTCGCGTCAGAGCTATTAATACCGGGGACTTGCACGTCTCATGGTCGGTAAGTAAAATATAATTTATGATATAATACTTGTGGTCGTCCTTTACTTGAAAATTATTACGAAATTCACAAAGGCGCCTGCGCAAGACAGCTGGAACGGCGAGTTGCTCGGCTACGCGGTGGCGTGGCGCGAGGTGGGCGCGGCGGCGGCGGGGGTAGCGGGCGGCGGTGAGGGCGAGGGGGGCGAGGGCGGCGAGGAGGGCGCGCGCGCCGGCACGGCGGTGGCGCGCGGCTGGAGCAGCGCCGAGCTCACGCTGGGCGGCCTGCGCCAGTTCGCGCGCTACGCGGTGACGGCGCGCGCCTTCAACCGCGCGGGCCCCGGCCCGGCCTCGACCACCGCCTACGCCACCACAGCAGACGGCGGTATGTTCTACATTTGTATGTCATTAATCACAATGTTTTTTTGCATCTTTACAACAAAATGTTTCTAAATCTTAGTACCAGAAGAACCTCCTAACTCAGTAACGTGTGAGGCTCTATCAGCAAGGTCTCTGCGCGTCCGCTGGCTTCCCCCCGCACTATCTCATTCACAATCGATAAGAGGATACGATCTACACTACGCTCCTCTGCATTTTTCACAAAGTAAGTACAGCAGTAGTTATACATATGTATGTCAAACATACGTACAATTAAAATTTTTAAAATATACATTTACAATGAAAAATATTTTAGCTTTCTTAATAAGATTTATAATAATCCGCGGTGGCAGCGTGGAGCGGCGCGGTGGGGTCGGAGGCGGCGCGCGCGGCGGCGGGCGGCGAGGCGGTGCTGCAGGGACTGCGCGCGGCCACCAACTACTCCGTGAGCGTGCGCGCGCGCTCCGACCGCGGCGCCGGCCCGCCCTCGCCGCCCACGCACTGCCGCACGAGGGAAGACGGTACGACATACATCATATTTTTATATTCATTTTGTACATTTGGAATAGTTTTACTTATTTATACTTTATCGCATTATACAGTTCCTAGCGCACCAGAAACGATTCGAGCACTAGCGGCGGGACCAGATGCAGTGCGCGTATCCTGGGTACCACCAGCTGAGCGGGGTGGTCGTCTCACCCATTATACACTCTACACAAGGGAACTTGGCAAGTACGAAATCGAAGAATAAAAATTAATTAAATATTAATTATTTTTTTATTGATGAAAAATTTAATATTTTGAAATAAGAGTGGGCGGTGAGTGGTCGCAGCGCGTGGAGGCGACAGAGGACGGGGAAGAAACAGAAGCGGAGGTATGGCACGAGGTGCGCGGGCTGCGGGAGCGCGCCGTCTACGAGTTCTGGGTGCGCGCCGCCACCGCGGCCGGCAGCGGCCCCCCCAGCCGCGCCGTCAACGCCGCGCCGACACAACTCAGTAACTATTTTATAATAAACAAATATAACATGCAAAATAAAAAATAATAAAACAGAAGTCAAATAACAGCAGATTAAACTTCTAACTAGTGTCAGCCCGCATATCATCCCTGGGACGGATAATAACAGCACCGGTCGGGTCGCGAGTTAGACTGCGATGTACCGCGCTCGGCATACCTCCCATTTCCCGCCGTTGGACGCCGCTACCTCACGCACATACTATCACTGACACCGGAGACTTAATAATTCATAGTAGGTATTTATAACATTCACAATGTATTATATTGTATTAATCGATATAATCAAAGTAGTTACTCTATGTTACTCTGTGTAAACTACCTCGATGTCAGAGATGGAGCAGCAGACGGCCACGAACTACTCGTGCTCGGTGCGCAACGCGGCGGGCGGCGACGCGGCGGTGTTCGCGCTGCGGGCAGTGCGCGCGCCCGCTGCGCCCGCGCCGCGCCTCGCCCGCGCCGACGCGCACGCGCTGCACCTCGCCTGGGACCCGCCGCACGACGGCGGCGCCGCCATACTTGGTAAACGACATGCATAGAGTTGCTTTACATCACAGTGGACAAATAAACTGAGCTCGAGGTGTCCGCAGGCTACACGGTGTGGTGGTGGCGCGGCTGGGAGGGCGAGGCGGGGGCGGCGGCGGAGGGCGGCGCGCGCTGGTGGCGCGTGGGCGGCGAGGCGCGCGGCGCGGCGCTGCGCGGGCTGGCGTGCGGCGCGCCCTACCGCGTGTCGGTGCGCGCGCACAACGCCGTCGGTGCCTCGCCGCACTCGCGCGCGCTCGTACTGAGGACCAGAGGAGACAGTCAGTTACTACTTATATATATTATATTACCAGTTACTTATTTTTTTTTTCATTTTCTCGCTCTGGTACGATATAAAGCACTCGGCACGTAATGCGTCGAAAATTTGCATAAATTGAGGAACGGAAGTGTCTTAACACTAAGTTCCCATATTTCTCTCTACTACCCTGCCTACTCTAATATGTGCGTGATACAGAGTGAATCTTAAAAAAATAAGTAATATAATTCAAAGTATTATTTTGTTAGATATAAGCAAATTTGAAATTAAATGTTATATAATTGAAGAAGCGAAGGCACCGGTGGGTAAGGAGTGTATCTGGGCGAACAGCACGTGTCTGCGCCTCGCGCTGCTGGCGTGGGGCGGCCGCTGCGCCGTCGCGCGCTTCTCCGTCGCGCTGCGCCTCGCGGGCGGCGGGCCCTGGAGCGACGCGCCCACGGACGGGGAAACTGTGGAGGTGAGATTAGATTACATACAACTTCATTTATTGAATTTGATATATTGTTAATAAGAAAGATAATAAAGTAGTATTATGAAAAAAGTTCTGGCTTTTTTAAAATGTTTATCTGTATAACACATATTATATCAATAATTGAAATTCTTATTTTTCTGTTAATAACAAGCCAATAATATAACAAATATTCTCATTCAGATGACAGATTTAGAACCTGGTACTTGGTATGAAATACGCGTTTTGGCGCACTCTCCCGCCGGCGACACTCCAGCACTCTATAAAGCTGCGACACACACTATCAATGGAGGTAAGTAAGCAATTATTATTATATATTGTTGATTTCATATTTTCTATAATTTACTGCTAATCGGGATGTTTTGGTGCAAGCAGAGCGCCTCGGGGAGCCCATAGAGTTGCCGCTGGAGGCGCGCATGAGCGCGGCAGACGGCGCGGCAGGAGGCGCGGCGGCGGGGGGTGCGCGGTCCGGCGCGGGGGGCGCGTGGTGGCGCGGCGGCGCGGGCGCGGCGCTGGCGCTGCTGAGCGCGGCGCTGGCGGCGCTGCTGGCGGCCGCCGCGCTGCTCGCGTGCCGGCGTCGCGCGCGCCCCCGCGCCGCGCTGCCGCTGGAGCCGCACGCGCAGCCGCTGTACGTCGCACAACCAACACAAACTAACGGGAAGACGATAACACCACCTGACGGTAAACATAGCTTACTCTAGCTTCACATTTATTGTTACTTATTCACCTCCAAAATCGACTAAAAAACAACGTTATTGAAAATAAATTTAACATATGCGTATACTCGTAGACCTGCACGAGATCAGTCCCTACGCGACGTTCAGCATGTCGTCGGGCGGAGCGGGCGCGCTGGCGGGCGCGGGCGGCGAGGGCGGCGTGCGCTCGTGCGCGCTGCACCTGCGCTCGTTCGCGCGCGACCCGCTCGAGCTGGCCGCGCCGCCGCCGCGACCGCACCTGCTGGCGCATCCTAACGGTACGTTGGATGCCTTACTTTCAGTATAATACAAAATATACATTCTGTGTCATTTCAGTGTAGACGTGTTTCGAAAATTACAAATTGATGCTTATTTAGAAAACGTATAAAAATTTGAACGTAGCGGGACTCGAACCCGCGCCTAAATAAGTTCGTTTCCCTACATTCAAATTTTTATACGTTTTCTAAATAAGTAATTTTCTTTCCTGAGTGTGGAATAACACTTTAAAAATGTTTAAAAAAATAATTACAAATTGATATTAAGATAAAAGCTTTAAATTTCATATACAGTCAACTATAAACTATAAACGAAAAATTCAACTTAAATTTATTTTGTAAGTAATTTTATTCTGTTAACTTATTTTTCCCAATAATTGAATGCTAAACAAAGCAAAAAATGGATTTTTAACATAAACATAAAGAAAAACAAAGGTGACACGTAGCCGTCTCGTAGCAGTCACGTAGCCGCGTCCGGAGAACGCGGGCGCAGGAAGACTTTAGACTGCAATTTCCGTAGCTTTTCCCTGTGGTTGATCTGTCGGGGACGGTCGGGGCACCCTGCATTGGGGTGAGGCGGGCGCGCAGGGCGGGAGGGTTATATAAACGTATTTCGGACAATTTACTAGGCTGCATGCTCTACTTACATATATATTTTTATCAAAAATAGTCAAATGTATTATATTGTATTAATCGATATAATCAAAGTAGTAACTCTATGTTACTACTAATATAATACGTCGTAATCTGCAATCTTTCTTGTGTATGGTACACATGAAATTACTATATTTTTTTAGTGAAAAATATTAATTGTTTTATTTATAACAAAACAAAATTGTTCCACATTTATTATTTATATTCCTGTTCCAATAAAAATGTACATTTTTATTAAGTACTATCATCTTTAAATTATAAATTTCCATTACAAACGTAATATATCACACTCAAGCTACTGCTTTAATATCTTGACAGCATAGTGCGACGATAATAAATTACGTTATCTGCATTATATATTTCATTTTAACTTTATTTTCTTTCTTCTTAACTTAAAACTATTTAATTAAACCTCTGAATGATGCCAGTCAAACCACCACCAATTTGTTTTACATGCACGAAGTGTGACTTTAAAACCGACTGTTTGTGGGTTCGATCCCCACTCGAGGAGATGAAATATTTACTTAAATTTATATTTCCATTTCTTCGTTCTGGTGTCGAGGCTAAGCGCGGCGTTGTTTTCTGCCACTCATCACGCAATGCCTCCAGATTTCGGCAGAAAGTCGAGAACGGAGTGTCTTAACACTAGGTTCCCTCTGCCTACCCTGCTGTGTGCAGGATACAGAGTGAAGCTGATAATTAAACCTCAATAAAAGTACAAATGTTCAATATAAGTACGTTGTCGACGCGGCACAAACGACAAGAGTGGCGGATCAGCTCGCGGGCCGCAGACAAAGTGTGCTGATACGAAAAATATTGAAGGGCAGAATCAAGCGAACGTAGTCGATACATTCAATCGAGTTAGAGACGGATATTGAAAAACGCCGTAAAATAATAGTAGTTCATTCCGTTGGCATTATCTCTGGTTCCATTGAGCGAGTTTGCAATTTCCGCCGAGTGCCCGCATTGTGCCATCTGCCCTCCCGCGACCTCCCACCGCCGTGCTCCCCCTTGCCACCTCTGAGACCTCGCGCGTCCTCGCCGCCACTAGAGCGAAGTTCAATTCCTTATGATACGTTTGATGAATGTTGATGTCTTAATTAGTTTGAAAATGACTTGTAAAAATTTTCTTTTAAATATTCGTTACATTTATATATTATTTATATATATATATTTATATTATGGGGTTAGTCGTGACGCAGGGGCACAAAGTGTGACTGTGTAAATCGACTGGTTGTGGGTTCGATCCCCACTCGAGGAGATGAAATATTTACTTAAATTTATATTTCTATTTTTTTGCTTAGGTGTCGAAGCAAAGCGCGGCGTTGAGTTCTGCCACTCAACACGCAATGCGTCCAGAATTCGACAGAAAGCGGGGAACGGAGTGTTTTAACACTAGGTTCCCTCTGCCTACCTTGCTGTGTGCGGGATACAGCGTGAAGCTGATAAAAAAATGTTAAAAAAACTAATTTGGTTTCTAATAATAATTTACATTTACGTTGTCACATTAAGAATTCTATTAACTTTTTCGTATATACCAAATAGCGGTTACTAATATGCGACGGTCCAGCGTGGGACGGTCGTACTACAATTACAACAGAGTATCGCACTGTATTACGTAGCACGCGTTTTGCTCACTTCCGGGTTAACGAGTTGTTTGTTGGACAATTATCCCCAAATACCCTTAGAAAAGGGTTAAGGGCTTCGTAAAACTTCTAAATATTCGGCTATTACGAAACTTTCGCTCTAATTACAGAGAAATATAGCCGCGGTATTAATGTTGCTTATTAAAAGCGAAATAAAACGTGTATTCATTTAAAAGTTACCGTCAATTCATAAATTATAAATTAAAATAATTTTAGTCTAACGGATTCTACGGACTTTAATATAATGACTTTAATATAATTAAAACTTTATTATAATAACTATTGAACTCTGATGGAAAACAATTGTGTATTCCATCCGAGTTGCTTTAACCGAAATTAATAGATCGTGCAAAGTACGCGCCTACTCTGCTTGATTAATATTCATATTACAGCGCGGTTATTTGTCTCTGTCAGCTGTTTGACGCTCAGTCGAATGTAGAGATTAATAGCTGTGCTCGATAACGTATCTGTGCGTATGAAAAATGATTGAAATTGCTTAATTTTAATTTATGTATTATATCTCTCGTACAGACTACGGCAGCGCGCGAGATAGCGACTCGGAGTCGAGTGGGTCACCTTGCGCCGCGTGCGCCGCCGAACTCTACCGTCTACCCGCCGCTAGACTTTCAGGTAATAATAGTAATATTTGAAAGTTATTGAATAAAAAAGTAATTTAAATAGATCATTCGTGGCGCAAGCGTGTGAGTATAAACGCAGCTGGTTGTGACATCAATTCCCACTCGAGGAAATGAAATATTTAATATTTTCTTTCTCTGCTCTGGTGGTGGTAAAGCACGGTGTTGAGTTCAACCATTCAATACACAATGCCTCTAGAATTTGGCGGAAAATGAGAAACGGAATGCTTTAACCTCTGGGTTACTACCTACTCTGGAGTACGTTTGACAAAAAGGTAATTAAAAAATATAGTTTTTTAGTTGTATTGTATATTATATTGTATGTTTAGACACGTTGCCAGCGGGCAGCACGGGCGCGGCGGAGTCGAGCACGGAGGACGGCTCGTACGGCGCCGCACCGCGCCCGCGCGCCCGACGACGCGACCACGCGAGGCAACACCAACCCACTGTCAGGTACATGCTTTGGTATAACCGAGTGGTTTAATATTTCAAAATTATAATTAAAACCCACCGCCACACAAAAGCAACAGAAAACTCTAAAATGTAAACAACACATATTTTCTTGAACCACTCTGAAGTCACATTTGAAACAAAAAAAAACTAAATCTTAATTGATTTATCCACGAGAGTTACGATGCCACAGACAGACATACACATAAATTTCTAACAACCCTCGGTTTTCGTTGGTGGTTACAAAGGAAAACATATCAGGTTATAGTAACCATATTTATTAACTTATATGATTACATCGGTAGTTACCGAGGCGATGCGCTAGACATTCATCAGTCTCATCGCGTTACTCTCATATATAAAATAATATTTTAACAACAGAATAATAATATTTTAATAATATAATATAAATTGTTTTCTTTTCTTTTCCCTGAAGCCATCGTTTCTAAGATCGGATCGAGCGATAGTGAGTTCGGTTCACTAGTTTTAGATACAACAGTAGAGACCCGCAGTCCCCGACCCCGGCATGGCTTCGACGCTTTACACCGATACCGAAATGAGATCCTATTGATACGATTTTTCTTGATTCTAGAGTATACAGTTATCTCTCCGCAAAGAAAATCGGAAATCAAAAACGATCTCTACCAATAAAATTAAACTCCCCGGATTCTGATAGTAGTGCATGAGGCGCATGTAACGGGAAAGTACACAGGAGCGATCCAATTACTCCATGTTGACTTTACAGGTTATGTATGATTGGTTCATTTACGAGATTGGCCGAATTAAATTCGGTTCCTACATATAAATGTCATTTATAATGAACCAGCAGTAGTGCTCGCCCGCATGGACGCAGTTTAAATATATCACAGCACACAGTAGTTGCTCGGTGCTTGTGTCCACTAGCTGGGTGCTGGTAGTGACGTGGTCTAATGCCTCCAGGTACTCCTCATCGGCAGCGCTCCGTCGGACTGCCATCTAGGCGCTCGTCGTCCGAGGACTGCAGACTCCGCTGGCTGTAGACGTACCGTGGCTGAACAAATGTATATAAACTTGTTTTGTCAGTTTTTAATCGTTAAGTGTTTCCATTATGACTGAACCTATCCTATTTAATAAACATGTGATGTTTTCAAATGTTGTATTACTGCCCTAGCTATTCTTTTAATATTTTATAAGAAAATATAAAATCTAATTTTAACACAACAAATTAAAAGTTCAGATGCAATTAAGCTGTAAAAGTATTCAAATATATCTTAAAATAAAAGAAATATATTTTAAAACACACGTAGAAAACTTAACAATTCCCTTTTCTTTACCATTTATTGTATATTTATTATTTTGTCATACTTATAAGTTAAAGAAACTTACAAACACCGGGAAAGACATTATTTACAAAAACAAAAATTAGTAAAAATTTTTCAATACATTTTACATGTGACTACTGTTACGCAAGGCAATTTTTTTTCGCAAGCGAATATACTCGTATTTGCAGCAGACGCTAAAACTGCCTAAAAGTTTAAAATATAAATATTCATTGCATTATATCTTTATAAGAAGCTATGGTTTATATATTATTTTAATTTCTGTGATAGTTTGGAGCACTAAGAGTACGTTAACGAGACAATCATTGATTTTTGTGTCTATTTTTGTCAAACTTTACACAAAAAAGACCTTCTACATTTCCATATAGAAAGAACCTCTTCAAAGAGTTTTGTATGTATATCTTGACTATTTAATATTTGCTAATAGACACTGTAACATATTTATGGATAAATTACGTCTATAAACAGGTATTGAATATTTAATTCATGCCTTGACAGGCTGGCAGGATCATGCGTAAGCCTTACAAAGGAAACGTTTCTTCAATACGTCAGGATTTTTGAAAATAAATTTAGTTTTAATAAATTAATGCTAAACTAATCCCATAAAGTTATGATAATATTTCATCTGGAAGCTTCCAAGCACAGGCTTCGCGAATGCCGATGCCTATAAATCCAGAGTCTCGAAAATCTGTCATCCAAGCCAACCTGTTTTCTCTGCATACTAATTACTCTAGGGTAGAGAGGAGGTGATTCAAATAGTTGGTAAAAAATCCGTCATTTAGACAAATAATAGAATAAAAGCTAAAGTCCAAAGAAAACTTAACATATGATAAAAATAACAATTAAATTGAAATTCAAAAACATGTTCACCACTGACATCAATAATTAACACGAACAACAATTCAGCATGTTTATACATGCATACAGTATTTATATACTGTTCGCTCTCATTTATGGCTGAAAAATATTTGATCAACAGTCAGATTATATTGTATTTTTTAATAATAAAGATAGAGAAATATTTTGTCACGCATTAAGTCAATTTTAAGTTTCTCGCTATATCTCGCACACAGCAGGGTGCCTACCCTGCTATGTAAGAAGGAAGTAAAACACTGCGTTTCTCATTTTCCGCCGAATTCTGGAGGCATTGCGTGTTTAACACCAGAACGAAGAAATTTAAATATAAATGCTGTCACGCATTGAATTTTAACAATGTATGGTGGAAACTAGCGATGTATTTTTTACATAAAATATTGGACATGAATATTACATTTAGAATCAATAATATTCTTATTAATTTTATATAATGGCACCACGATCACTGTTATTAATGTTTTCCTTTACATATTTATTACGGGTCAGACTGAGAGAACCAAGTGTTAAGTTAGTTCCTTCGCTTACTTTCAATGAATGAAAAAAGGATGTCAGCTACATTTTTTTTAAAGTAAAGAAATACAAATAAAAACTAGGTTAGGTAGGTTTTATAAGGGACGAAAGGTCAAAAAATAGTTCATAGTAATCATAGTTCATAAAGAATTAAACGAGCTAAATTCAGAGAAATAATTCTCTGAATATTAAATATTGTCTATATAATATTTATATGTTTGAAAATATGAGATTTTTTCAATAGATGGGGCATCTATTCCTAGCTTTGTAATATTGCATACAAGTACTATATAATTTATACTACAATATATTAAACGAAAAGTGACTTTTACCACTGTGAATGGATTTTTTTTTATTAACAAAAAATACTAAATTTAATAATTATTATGAACTATAAAAAAAAATTAAGGCTGTCGTGACGCAGTGGCACAAGCGTACGGCTATAAGCGTGATAGGTTGTGGGCTCAATTCCCACTCGAAGAATATTTTATATTTTCATTTCTTCTTCGTTGATAAGAGGGCGAAGCGCAGCGTTGAATTCCGCCACTCAACACGCAATCTCTCAAGAATTTAGCAGAACGTGGAGAACGGAAAGTCTTAACACTAGATTCCCCCTAACTACCCTGTAATGTGCGGAATATAGCGTGAAGCTGAAAAATAAATGTTAGGTTATTTCAATTTGAATGCCAATAAAAATTATATATACTGTTGGTCAGTCCGAGCTAATCAAAAAATGTTATACGCCATTTTTTATAAGAGTTTTGAGTTGTCTCTTGTCTGTTAAAGCCAAAACATCAATTTTTAAGAAATAATAAGTTGAATCGAAAGTAGATACCGAATTAATATGAATATATAGTTCATAAAAGGCAGTAAGTCAGTGTTAGCGGCTAGCGGCGACAGTAAAGAAGTGGCTCTATCTCGCCGCTCGCCACACGCCGCGCTCGGACGATTAATTACGTCGCACCAACTATGATAAATGGCCTAATTCCAACAAATGCCATTCGATTCCAAGTGAGAAATGTTACTGAATTTATATTTCCATTATAATTAATAGTAAAGACTATAGAGTTTTTTTTTTCTTCAGAGTATCTTTTTTTTGGCGCCAATTGTCTAGTTTGCTTGAAAGTTTTTTGTTTTCTAAGTTGCAATAAGAATTTAATAATATTTATCTAAATCTCAAGTTTCATTACCCAAACTAAAAATAAATAATACCAAATGCTAAAGACAAATAGAGTAAAGGATTGGTAATGTGACAACGAGTTTAAGTTATGTGGATACAGCGTAATAAGTTACTAACAATTACAGAGATTAAAATCCCGTTTTACTCCAAATCAAAACCGGGCAACGCTCGTTAAGATACAAGTTTTGGTTGTCCAAAGAAATAGGACGGAATGCAAGACCTGTAATTATTGAGTTATTACCAGCGTAAAGATATTGAATTTGTACATGGAATGAAGTGGTATATCTGGAAAGAATGTTTAGTGAAGTTCCTGAATCAAAACGTTTGGCGGTCTGTTCTCCATGAAAACTTCATTGGGGAACATATACTTACTTTCAAAATAAAATGATAATAGTAATTTACTTTCTAATTAAAATTATAAGTACGGGCAATGACGCCAGAATTACATTATTTGTAAGCTTCGTTTTTATAAATTTGTATTGCTCATACTATGAAGCGTAGCTATTGAAATTAATGAATATTTTAATATCACATGAGACATGTCACACCACGTAATATAGCACATACAATTCCGAACGAATGACGAGATCCAAGCTTAAATTCCAATTTTTATTGAAATCCATATAGGTGTATCCGTTAAATATTTGATAAGGTTGAAATGTAGAGTCGCAGTGTCAACACAGACGGGGTCGCTCTCGCACAGTAGTGTGCGCAATCGGGACTCGGTATTTGTGCATAATTAACGAAAGGGTCCGACTGTCATACATTTTTGAGAACGTAAAAGCCTCCCGGCGGGTGTTTTATTTTCGATGACGCGTGTAATTGACACGCGAACTCACACGTCACGTTGATGAATGCAATGAAACAACCCTCTTCTATCATTCACAAACCCTCTTTGATCTGTCGGTCAAGGGTTTTGAGATAAATTAGGTTAAAAGGTTTAGATTAAATAAGTTTATTATTAGAATAAATCATAATTATAAATAACAATAATGTTTAATTATAAACGACAAATATATATATTTACACAAGCGTTGCCGCGGCCGTCTCTGGTCTCTGTACTTGAAGATAATTCAACTTAATTGCTTGGTTGATTGGCTGTTTATCTCCTATAAGGATTGACCTCAAGACTCAAGCCCCCCCCCCCTCATCACCCCCATCCCCGACCGCCATCCGGGATAAATCCAGCTTTGATTGTATCCTTTGCTAATCCAAGGCACAATGGACGTTCAATTACAAGATAATCATTGTTTGAATGAATATCATATTGCTTAATAAATATTATTGTGTATAATAGGTTTGTAATACGTTTATATGGAATATATTCTCGTATTTTAAATAAAAGAACAACTATAAATATAACACATATAAAATTATACACTATCAATAAAGTGACCAAAAATGTTTAAAATGATAATAATATATTGTATTAGTCTAACGATTTAAAGTGAGGTAACATTTAACGTTCTGGGGGCGTTTAATTTGTATATTCCTAAGAATTACCTCAATGAAGTACCGTGTATATTTTTTATATTTTTAAAATATTAATCCGCACTTAGGAAAATCAAATCAAATCAAAGTGTTATATGTTTTCTAAAAATTTAACGTAGTGGGATTTGAATCTGCGCCTCTTGGAAACCGTCCAGACAAGAATTTCGACGAGGCTTGGCTTGGTTGCTCAGCGCTTGGATTTTTTTTAGGTTGTCCAAAAACCTTTTTTTAAGTACCGTATATTTTCAAATTTTCAAATCCCTTAAATTTGTAGTAGGAAGAATTTTTTGAAAATTATTGAGCTATGAATTTTTCGATTTAAATGAGTTAGATTATAATACATTTCATAAAATAAATATTTAACACAATATCAAAGTTCTTATTCACACTAAAAGCAAAAGTTAGTCTTTGTATTAAATTTACCTCTAGCGCAGATAAATCATAAAATATTTGTAACAATAAACGAAAGATAAAACTTATGTAGGCGCATCCGCCGCCTCTCACAAGTTGTACCGAGCGGTCAACACAGTACGACGACCAGCTACAGACAGAAACAGCTATATATATATATATACCTTTAGTTGTTAAAACTGGTTGTCTGTAAAAGACTTTACTAACGGACGATAATTTTACGTGATAACGATATAAGAAAACATTGTAGTAAAATTGCATGCTTTCTGCTGTGTGCGGGATACAGCGTAAAACTGATTAAATTTTTATTTTATTTATATTTTCGATGAATCATGATTATTTTTAATAATACTAAGAAGTGATGTGAAGTGAGAGTTAATTGAAGATTTATTTTTTTCTATAAATTAATGTGTATTTGGACTCGTTAATGTTATTGCAAATATTTTTTTTTTACTTAATATATAGTGATTAATCACAATTATTTATGTGAACACTTAAGTCGATCTTGCCTCTGTATCGCTTGCACGCTTTGCTCAAGCGGAACGTACTCGTAAGTCATGATTGTTCGTGCGAGCATCTGCTCCATTGATTTATAAAACGTTATCAAGTCAAAAGTTTTAACTAATAATACCCTTTGTTTAGTATGCAGGATCTTCTAGGCGACTAAATTATTATAAATAAATTATTAATTATTATTATAAATTATTATAAAATTAAATCAAATCAGCTTCACGCTGTATCCCGCACACAGTAGGGTAGGCAGAGAGATCCTAGTGTTAAGACACACCGTTACCTATTTTCCGCCGAGTACTGGAGGCATTGCGTGTTGGGTGGCGGAACTCAACGCCGCGCTTTGCCTCGAAACCAGAGCGAACAAATGAAGAATATAAACGTAAATAAATATTTTACCTCCTCAAGTGGGGATCGAACCTACAACCAATCGATTTTACAGTCACACTCTGTGCCCCTGCGCCACGATTGGCTTAAATAATAGATATATAAATATAATATCACCAGGATTTTATATAAAAAAATAATATTGTATATAATATCATAATATATGTTGTATCATAATATGATACAACATAATATCACTTAAATTTATTATAGCCTTTCTTTAAATGCAAAAAAATCACAAGAACATTAAATGTAGATGATTATTTCCTGAAATATTCTATTATTACATTGGCAGTGAACATAAAGTTCATTTGAGACAGAGGTTAATAGTCTCGAGCCGGCCCGTCCCGAAGGGTTAATGCAGTTAGCTGCGAGGCCTGTAATGTTGTAAACATGTCCTACGTGGTGAGAGGGGACAAAATTATTGTGGATACCTGAGATGTCGAGACGAGGATCCGGAGGTAACTCTTCATATAATTTGAGTTTGAGGTTATAATTGAGCAAATAAGTGACACTCGAGCTGGATGAAGCTTTTGTCCACTCTTTAGGCATTACATGGACGTTTATATGACCCATTAGCTTTACATCCCGCACACAGCAGAGTAGATTAACTCGTTCTAGTATATAATAGAATGTGGAATGTCTTAACACTAGGGAATTTAGTGTTAAGACGTTCTTCATATTCCGCTTAATTCTGGGGCATTGCGTTGAATAGCGGAAATCAACGCTGCGCTTTGCCTCGACACCGGAGCGAAAATAAAAATATTAAACATGTCATCTCCTCGAGTGAGAATTGAACCGGTAACCTGTCATACTTCACTGTCACACTTTTTTTTTCTCAACACAATTAATTAGCCAAACAGTATTTGCTACAGCACTTAAGGTATAAAGAAAAAAACATCATCCGGTGTGTCCATGGAAATATAGTAGAAGATATGCTCCGGTGGCGCCGCGCCGCTGCGATGATGAATGTAAATAAATAAGCGCGAGGCGCGTCTGAATGAAATGCAAATAAATGAAAATTATATTCATATTAAATTGAAACGAGGGCTGAAGCTCGTTTTATATTGAATGTTTGTAAGAACCGTCGTTAGCGTCCGAGTAGAGCTTTGAAGTCGCCGGCCTCCATCAGCCTCCACCAACCTCCACCAGTCTACGCCGCGCCGGTCAACAGGACAAAGGTTTTCAATTATTATGCTCAAATTTATTTAAAATTGTAAATATGCACGGGTTATAATAGTTTTTTTTTACTGATGTTACATGTTTTTTTTTTTTGTAACGATAAAAAAGCATCCAAATCATGCTCCGTTTGCTTTAAAAGGAAACAAATATAGAACCTACAGTGTTAAGTCGAATTTCGTTTCATATAAAATTAAATAGTATGTTGTAACAGTTAGTTCCATTTTTTCATATTCAGTAAACAGACGGAGCCTAGTGTTAAGACACTCCGCTCCCACTTTTAGTTAGACACATGTACTTAATTATAGTGGAATAGTATTATAACGGAATACGTTAGTACATGAAAATGTAGATGTATTTAGTAGTGGCATTTCTATCATGAACAAACTCTTGACTTTTGGGATAAGAAATGTGTGATAGTGCTCTTTCTGTATGCACTGTAGAGGTATAATTGCGTTTATTATAAACCTAGTAATGTTAATAGTTTTTGTGGACCAACAGAAAATCTTTATCAGTTGTGTGATCATTCAAAACTCAGGATATTTGTGAAAATATTAAAAGATATTTTAAGAATACGTATAAAAATATGAAATTCCTACTAACGTCGGATTTGAACCTGCACCTCTTGGGAGGGAGATCTAGCGCTAGGGGAGAGATGGCAGCTATCCAAGACGCGCGGGGCGCTACATAAAATTTCTTACGTTTTCCTTAGTGTAGAATAACACTAAAAATGTATAAAATCTTTTAACTTTGTTAACATTTGCAAACTAATCAAATTATGCAGATACACTGCTACACGCTGGAATTCACTGCAAAATTATGTTAAATAAAAATAATATTATTACTAATATTTATTTAAACAATTATAATGGGCGACATTTTTAATAAACCTTCCCTATAAAATATTCTCTATATAATAATGGATATAAAATCTTATTAGTCCTGATTTAAATATTTTCTTCTGGTATAACATAGGCATATAGTTACACATAACGAGAAGCGTGCGTTGAGTACATTAAATATTAATTGTATTTGCAATAAGTTGCTTCCATCACAAAATTGTGATAGGTATCTGAGAGCAAACTCTACGTGACACTAAGTGGTTCATTTTGTCTGTCGCAGTACAGCGTAGAATGTGTACGACGACTTGAGAATCTGTAAATATTTAATTGAATTATTATACTTATGTATACACATTAATATCAATTACTTATCCTAAGTAGTTAGTCGGCCGCTAACCGGTAGAGTGTCTTCTATCCGGCTTTTAGTTTATACATATTTTTTTTTAGCTTTACGCCGTATTCTGCCCACAGCAGGGTAGGCACTAGGGACCTGGGAACCACTTTGTTCCCCTTGAAGACATTTCTGTTCACTTTCCGCCGAATTCTTTTTGTATTAATTGTGTATTGAGTGGCGGAACCTAAAGCCGCGTTTTGCCTCGTTACCAGAGCGAGGAAATGACAATTTTGGATATTTTAATACCCTGAGTGGGAATCGGACCTAGAACCGTCGTGGTTACAGTTGCACGCTTATGCCTTCGCCACGACGACTTCGATGTATTTGTATTTCTCAATAAAATGTATGAAGAAGGAATTACATTAAATCGAATCTTTAGTCGATTCTCTGACATTAGCTGACCTCTGATGACATTTGAGTCGACGATAATAGTGAAACACAGCAAGAGAAATTATTGCTTGACCTTACGAGAGTTTTTACCCAATTAATAAATTAAGTCCATACACTTTTATTTCTATTTGATTACAATTTAATTGAGCTCCAGCAGTTTTTAATAATCAAAGCAAACTATCAGGGAAATTTTCGAAATCATGATCGGCTTAGCGGATTCTAAGCCGAATTAGTACAACGAAAAAATGGAAATATAAATTTAAATAAATATTTAATTTCCTCGAGTGGGAATCGAACCCACCGTCGCGTTACAGTCACACCCTTGTGCCTCTGGGCCACGACGGTATCAATTTCTTTTTAGTTGCTTAAAAAGAAAATTTCGGCACAATTTTGTTTTATTATTAATTTAAAATCTGTTTTATTATAAAAAATATTTGAGTTATTTTTTATTAGTATATAAGAATACTTTAATGAAGGTCTCTAGTGAGAGCGGCACGAGGCGCGCGGCGGTGGGGCGCAGCGGACGGCGCGCGCGCTCCATCACGAGCACGAGCAGGCGGCGCAGGCGTGGTGGGGCTCTTTGCCACCGCATGCAGTACACCGAGCACACCAGCTTGTCGCTCTACGCCACACACGAGACCCCAAGTGTTTGGAAGACATTGTCAAAAGAAATAAAATGTAAAGTTTAGCACCTTCCCGCTGTTAACTACATAGCAGTAGAGAGAGATACAGAGAGAACCTAATTATGAGACTCCGTTTTACATAATTCACTTAGTTTTCGCGACATTTATATACTGAGCAGCGAAACTATTATTATATTTTTAATTATTTATTATGCACTCGAGTAAAGATCAAACCCACAACTATCGCGTTTATAGTCAGACGTTGTCCCACTGCTCTAAGACGGCCTAAGAGAATTTTAAGATTTTTTATCGGTTTTACCAAATCTCAGAAATAACAAAACATATAGTAGATGCTTATACGTAAGTACACTTAGTATAGATTAAATTACAAATACACATACTACTACAATAATATCTTACATTAAGTGTTAATGAGGTCAGTCGTGGCGCAGCGGCACGAGGTGTGACTGTAAAACCAACTGGTTGTGGGTTCGATCTCCACTCGAGGAGATGAAATATTTACTTAAATGTATATTTCCATTTCTTCGCTCTGGTGTCGAGGTTAAGCGCGACGTTGAGTTCTGCCACTCAACACGCAATGCCTCCAGAATTCGGCAGAAAGTGGGGAACGGAGTGTCTTAATACTAGGTTCCCTCTGCCTACCCTGCTGTGTGCGGGATACAGCGTGAAGCTTATTAAGTCTTAATAAGTAATTTTTATTATAAATACGATGTTGAAATGTCAACATCATAATTTTAGAATCCTTATCTCAGAAAAATGAGAACATATCTAAAGCTGCATATGTATAAAAAACACCTTTTACCTCCACAGTGAGTTCGTTACCATAGTAACAATAGAGAAAGAGCTCAGTCAGAATGCACAGAATGAAAAGAGCTGTCGATGCAAACTCTATACTCAAAATGTTCAGCTGAAATTATAATAATAAGGCATATTATAAATTTGTATCTCATCATTATTATAAATAATAATAATAACTTTATTTTTTTATTATGGTGATAAACCATTTACGGTTTCTAAAATACAAGTTATCTTAAGATAGGTTAGTTAGCTGTACAGTTAGTGTGAGTATTTTTTGTGTATGCCACTACTTTGTTATAGCAATACAGTACCAACTCCTCAGAATTGATAACATTTATAAACAAGTAATAACTAGGTATGCAATAAAATTTTACAAGTACATACATCAGAAATTATTATATACAGAGTGTTTTTGTCAGCACCACTTTAAATGAAACCACAGTTTTAACTAATCTATAAAAGCATAATACAATTAAAGATTTGATTTTTTCCCAAAAATGATTCTTTCAAACAAAATAAATAATAAAATTATCCTTTTAAAATAAAACGCCATTGGTTAAGAATGACGCACGCAACCATAAACCTATCAAAGGGAAACAGCAGCATATGCCTCATTCCGAAATCGAGTCGTATCGTTCAACCTTTAGTAGTATTTTGTAGTAGTATGTGTTTACGTTATTAGTATCTATGCGTAACAACAGCACTGGATAAGCATCATGAAATAAAAAAAATCCTACGTCTAAACTGTTGAGGTATCTTGATTAATTTCTTTAGGTTACCCTATATGCTGTTCCCGTAAAAGGAGTGCTGACGCTTCCATCCTGTATAGTATAGTATGTTATTTTATGTCTTAATCGAAATATAGTATGCTCAGATAAAATCATTATTTCCATAAATAACTATAGTATAAATACTTACACTGACAAGTTTGTAAGCTGCCATACATAAAATCCAACCGCCAATACCAAATTGCACCAAGATGGCCACTCCGAAAATATGTCCAAGTAACGTAGCAGTCCTACGAAAAATAATTTAAGCTATAAATATATATTCACTTATTTAAACTAAAATTTACTTTGTTATAGCCTTAGAGTTTCCTGAGAGCCTTCGTGGCGCAGGGGTAGAAGTGTGTGACTATAACGCGACGGTTGTGTATTCGATTCGCACTCGGGGCAGTGAATTATTATTTATTAATATTTTCATTTCTTCGCTCTAGTTCGCGAAAAGGCAAAAAGCGCGTTGTTGGGTTCCGCCACTCACCATGCAACAAAAATGAAGAAAGGAGTGTCTTAACACTAGGTAGCAATAAACTGTAACGTTATTGAATCCTGCTTAAACTATATGATATTCTTCATGTCCGTTTTTAATAATAAATAATTATTTAACCCTTAACAAAGCAATAAGCCCTTTATTCAGTACCTCAAGAGAAAAAAAAATAGAACCTTTATACAATCACTTTGTTGCCCATCATCTTTATGTGTGTCTGTCTATCTGTCCGTCTGTCAAGATTATGTAGAGGTATCAAGCTGAAATAATATCAAAGCTTCTAATCTGTAGTCCCTTGAAGAACAAAAAAATCAGTCTACTAATAAATCAACGCAATCTAAAGATCAACGAGTGCTTATGCAATTTTGCCGCGTATTGGGGTACTTCCCGTGCACTTATTATATTACAAACTTAATACAAACTTATTTTCTTGTAGTTCATTTCACTCAAAATTAATACTTAAAAAATCTTAAATCACGTTTCCATTGGCCTAAATTATGAAATTGATATCTAAAATGATCAACTCGCCCTTAACCAAATTTTTGTTTATATTACAAAAGCTTACTCTATAATTTTTTGATAGTGATGGTAGCAATTTACAAACAGGGTCATTATTACTTTCTCATAATTTTCATTTGTTTTTATGCTCAGACTTTTGGCTCGTTCCGGTAAAGTTTCAAAATCATTCCTGAAAAAAAAATATAATCATATAAATGTATTTTACAATTTAATGGATATCGGGAGTTTCCATTGATTTTACAAAAGCATGCCGTTTTGTATATTTTTTAAATTAAGTAAAAATTAAATTAAATTAAATTAGCTTCTCGCTGTATCCCGCACACAGCAGGGTAGGCAGAGGGAACCTAGTGTTAAGACACTCCGTTCCCCACTTTCTGCCGAATTTTGGAGGCATTGCGTGTTGAGTGGCAGAACTCAACGCCGCGCTTAACCTCGACACCAGAGCGAAGAAATGGAAATATAAATTTAAGTAAATATTTCT
>JAATLQ010025901.1:0-11416 GCA_013421005.1 Heliconius erato x Heliconius himera | reverse complement strand
CCTGAATCCTTCCACCTCCACCTCCACTGCAAATACAAATGATATTGTCCAGGGCAGAGCAATGTTGACTGGCTTATTAAGCAGATTATAAATATTAATATTAGATATATTTATACAAAATTATTTTTATTTATGTTATTACATTACAATTTTTATGATTTAATTTCTTTTTTAATTTTTGTATTATAATAACTTTATTACTTATGTGTTTAGTTTATACTTTACCTAGATTTTTCATAATTTAATTGTATTTAGATTATCAATTCCTGTGTTATTTAGATTTTTTTATATTTTTGTGATACCTATAACTTTTATCAAACAATCTATAATTTTTATCATTTAATTTAATTTGATTTTCAATATTTTTGTATTATAATTACTTATTTGTTCTTAATTTATTTTACCTACATTTTTTATTTTATTTTGATTTTAAAATTAAATAAATTATTTGATATATAAATAAATGTATCTCTTTAAATGTATTTCCTTGATTAACCTTTGAACTATTTATTTACTAAAAAAATCATTAAAAGTAAAATAAAGAAATGGGAAAGGTATACCCTTTCACATTTTTTTTTTACTAGAATAAACTGTGCAATTAAAAAGTAAGTTTAAAAGTAAAAAATGTGTGTAGTTAAAATTCAATTAGTTTAAAATATTAGGTAACATAAGTTTAATAAACACAAAAAGAAAGTGGACCAGGGAGTAACATATATAGTTAATAAAACTATTAAACTCACATAATTATTAATTTATTAGTAGCTAGTGGCCCCCACATGGATACACCCGCTTGTGTTATACAATTATTTATTTTACTTGTCTACATGACTTCCTTGATCTAATAACATTATTTAAATACAATACAACAAAAACCAATAGAATTCTAATAATAGATCTCTCAAATTTAAAAAACCTTAAATAACAACAAAGCTAATTTCTTTAATTCTCTTTGAAATAACAATATATATTACTTTTATTTTTAAAAAACAATAATTTCTCAAATTAAATATATCTAATTCAATTAAATAACAATCAGTAAATTAAAAACAACAATTTTCTTAAATTAAAAAGAAATGGAGTAAAAAACAATCTTAAATTAATAAAAAGAACAATAAATCTTTCAAATAAGAATATCTTTTAGTTACTTTTTTAATTTTAAGTTAGAGGCCGTTGTGGCGCAACGGCACATGGATGTGACGGTAACGCGACGGTTGTGGGTTCGATCCCTACTCCAGGAAGTGCCTAATCTGCTGTGTATGGGATACAGCGTGAAGTTGATTATTGTTTTTATAAATAATAATAAATTCTCTTATTAAAATAAAATATATCTTATTCAATTTAGTAACAATCAGTAAACTAAAAACAATTTCTTAAATTAAAAATGAACAATAAATCAACAAAAAATTATAAAATTTAAAAATAAAGCAGAAATAATCACAATACTTAAAAATATAATTTATGGCCTAAATAATTTGAAAGAATAAATAAATAATGTATTTATTCTCTTCTCAGTGATAAATTACTTATGCCTTGCTCTATATTTTTAAGAGTTGTGATAGATTACTCCTTTTAATTTCCTCAAATTATTTTATTCGTCTTTCCTTCTGTTCCAATTGCTGCTGTTTGTTGGCAGCAAATGGAGTAACAACCTCCTGGAAGGGAGTAAGTCGCCGGCGAGCGCAGACAGGTCGGCGACGCGGCGGCGTATTGCTCTCGCTTATCAGTGGTGAAGCTGCAACTGCAACAGCAGGCAGCAGTGCCATTATAGTTACTACTAAAATAATTACTTGAATAGTATTGACTATTGATTAATACTATATAACTATTTTTTATAAATAGCAATTATATTTTTTTATTGTATAGTTATTATGTTTATTAGTTGTATGGTTTTTACTCTTACAAAGCAAAAACTAGTGAATAATTTTTTAAGTAATCGTTGGTCTCAGAATCACATAGGACTCCTTTTTATCCAAGAAAATAACAGTCAAACAGCGGGGTACAATTAGGATGTTGTAACATAAACTCAATAATTGTGAGTGTTAGTATTATTTTAAAGTAAAATCTCTTCACAATTGACAGACAATTCAAAAAAAACTACTTATAAATACATTTGAACTTTACAGTTTATAAAATGTAATTATATTCAAAAATGTAATATAAATAAGTTCTGTGGTTTTATATATGTATTAAATGTAATTTGGCAAGAAGTTACTTTTTATTTTATAAAAATTCAGATAAAACAGCAGAGTACACTTAGCATGTTATAAAATAAACATAAATGTACCTTCTGGATCTAACATTGCCTCTGACACTGTGTAGACAATGGTGGTGCCTTAAAAATGGTTGTTATTTAATCAATTTCAATTTGAGTAAATACTTATAAGCCAGGAATTATAGATATACTAACATCACAGCCTCTCTCCTCTACAACTGAGAGACCTACAACAGCAGCTACTCCCATTATGCCCAATATTCTAAGTTCTGTAGGAGTCTGTGAGAGTCTGCTGCTTCTTTGACCACCATCAGTGTGATTTATAGTTTTCTTTGGGAATGCAGCCTTTTTTTCGTTTTAGTTTTCCAATCTGCCCAACTCTAAAAATATGAATGTTAGTTACTTTGGGTTATTTAAGCATATATTATAATCCAGTGTTTTTACTAAGCAAATACATATTCAATAACCCTGGAATTAATGGTGAAGGTCATTCATCATCAACAATAGAGATTAGGGCCCTGCAGAAGGAGAATAAAGACTACTGCTGTTATACATATATGTTATGTTTACTACTTTTTTTAAAAATTAATAATATAAGCCTTACTTTTTTCCATTTTTCTTTTTCCCTAAATACTCCTCCACCAACAGAATTGAGCAGATCGAATAGGTTGTCCCAAAGTAGATTGGCTTTTACTCTGCCTTGCATTCCTTTTTGAGGCCGAGCAATATCTCCAAGTCTGAATATTTCTTATTTTTATATTACTAAAATATTAAACCAATAAAAAGATTTATTTATAAAGCAAGAAAGAAGTCACTTGAGTGTTTCTTAAGTGGATACTCCTGCATATCTCGGGTCAACTAAGTTAAGTAGTAAGTTAGTATTAATTTAAGAATGAAAGATTTTCACAAAATCATTATTATTTTACGTACGTTTCCATAAACTCTAGGAGAACAGCAAACTGTTCCGGGCTTGTTCTCGGCCTAGTGTCCATCCTAAAACGGTAGCATGTTTTTTAATAGGTTATATAGTGTTTTAATAATCTTTAAATGTTAAATTTTACACTTTAAATTCATGATAAAGCTAATTATAATAATAACAATATAAAGACTACGTACCTTATAATAATCCGAACATTAAATTTATAAAAACCGCGCGTAACACTAACCGACATGTTGTGACAGTTGTCAAATCCTTCAATTGACATTAAAACATTGATAATTACAGATAATAAAACCCGAGTGTCTTGTACTCTAACGTAGAAGAAGCGTCAGACACTAAAGTGTCATCGTTTGTGACATTGGCTACCAAATTATCGTTTTTTGTAGTTATTATTGCCAACGCGTACAGAAAGTTAGAATTGACACTTGGCTAGGCCCTCACAGATATGGATAAACATCGGAAAAAAACATTCCTACGTCTGAGCTGTTACGTTATCTTGATTAATTTTTTTAGGTATGAGTTTGAAATATTTTACTCTATATGCTGTTTCCGTAAAAGGACCACTGCCCCTTCCACCCTGTATATGCTATGGAACTACTAAACTTTATACTTTTTCCCGACTACTAAGGAAGGGTTATATTTTTCGCGTATATCTTGTATGTATGTTTGTAATATTATTTATTACCTCATATCTCCAGAACCGGTGAACGGATTTACATATTTGAGGTATCGTTAGATTGTATTAGCAGCCTAAGTGTCCTATCCAAGAGACAGGTGATTTTAAAAAAAAAACAATCAAGGCGGCTGTGGAACGCCATTGGACTTGGCAAAAAAAAAATTTCGTTACGAATACTACAATATGGGTATCAAATTTAAGAGCTCAATATGAGCATTTCAAAAAGTATATCATGATTATCATTGTCATAATGAATCCTAACAAAAAAGTGAAAAATAAAAAAAATATTTATAAAAACAAAAACCCCGACTGCACAAAACTAAAAACAAAATAAACAAGCCCAATAGTTTATTAGGATTAACAGTCGGGACCTGTAAGTAATTCTTCAATCAATAAAATCTTTACCAGGAACCCCGCATAATTTAAAGAGGTCCCCGTGCGGTCGGGGTTTTTGTTTTTATAAATATTTTTTTTTAGTGTCATATTTTATTCCTGGCGGGGTACCTGTATAGCTATTTCGCGTTGTCTATTGTCATCAGACCTCGCGACAGAGCACCTAGCTGTTGGTGTGACCAAGTCACCGCACATATTGGTCTCTCAATAACAACTGCCTTAAGAGAAGCCGAAAACTGAGCAGCTTACCTACAAAGCCATGAAGGCATTTAGGCACGACCTTCAGTCAAAAAGACTATAATATACTAGTGGGCGCGCGCAGCTTCGCCCGCTTATTTGAACCCTTAGGGTTGAATTCTAAAAAAACCATGTGACACGTGTTCAATAAAATGTTATTAACAGTCTGAATTTAAATTGTTATAAAAATTGGTGGCGATTTAAAGATTTTTCCATATAAACTCTCAACCCCTTATTTGAAGCCTTAGGGGGTGAATTCACATCTTCAATTAAATATTTTTAAGAGTCTGAATTTCAAATTTTATAAAATTCGGTGCCGATTTAAAAAAAAACCATATAAACTTTCAACTTCTATTTAATCCCTTTAGGGTTACAATTTTTCAAAATTCCTTCTTAGTGGATGTCCAGATTATCGGCTGTGCGTGCGTCTTACCTCAGTCAGTCAGGTACATGTCCTTTAAAAGGACCTTTTATATATACCTATAGATATACTAAGAAGAGAGACTGTGATTAATCCCAGTAATGCTAACCAATAAGCAAAAAAACTATACAATAGTATAATAATACAATAAAACTCACATTTATCTTATGAACTCCTCCAAATTATTTCTTCACCAGTGGTACTATATCTAGCCTCGATGCCATTTCGGGAATGCCCCTTCAATACGATGTGTACCGCTTTTATATATTATTTATTTATTAACTACCCTCCTTTTTTTGTACAAGACCTAACACTGGTCGATTTTATACCATTATTTATTTATCAACAACCCTCTTTTTTTTCAAAACCTAACAATAGTAGTATCAGTACAATTATTTTTGATGTTTTACATTTTTAAAGTGTTATTCACTTTATAATAATATTAATGTATAAAAATTCACGTTATGTTAAAATTACTAGCAATTTCCTTAAAAAATGGAGATCTAAGACTAAAAACTCGAGTCTTTCAAAAGCTGTATTTTTATCGAATGTATTTCCGAATCATGTATTCATCTATTCAAAGAAACTCACCGGTTTTGAATTCGCACACAAGATGTAAAGTCCCTTTACAAGTTCGTGTATATAAACTATAGTCCGTCAATAGGTATAAAAACTACAGTCTAAAAATTTTTGCGTTTCATGATATATTACTTAATATTTAGTTTTATGTATTAATATATTTGATGTTAAAAAAGAGGTATTTTTTATGAAATTTATAAATGACTAGTATATTTAGAATATTTAGCAAACTTCAAACATTTTAAGCATTTCAATCTAAAATATTTCTTAGGTTTTCGTGAACCGATTTATAATTAATTATAACTAATGTCAAAATAATCTGAAATGGAAAATATGAGATAAACATATTTTTAATATACAATCAGCCAAACGTAATGTTTACAAAATATTTATTTATTTCGAAAGCTCTACAAAATCTGCAATTCTCCAAATGTTATGTAGACGATATTGATGACATTTAAAAATTTTAAATAGAAATCAAGTTGTATATTTCGAAAAAAACAGGTTCATTTTATTTATACATTTTATAACGACAACATACTATTTAAATATGCAATTTTGAAAGAGATGCGATTAAAAAAAACAATAAAAAGCTTCATAAAAATAAATCATATAAATTTAAATCGCTAGATAAATTACCAATTATGTATTTTAAATTTCAACAAGACTTAGTGACATCACTAAATACTCTATGAATGGTTTTTTAGCTTCAAAGTCGATTCCGTATATAACAGGCAAGGCAGAGAGAAACCAGAGTGTTAAGGCATTCCGCTATGCGTTTTCTGCCTGAATTTGAGACAATGACTGTGAAGCGACAGAAATCAATTCCACACTACTTTGAGTGGCATAAATACCTTTAATCTTATAAAACATTAATTTAATTCCATTTTTAGATATGTATTCATTATATATTTTTCACATTATTGAAATTATTTCCCGCATAAAGAAGGCACTCCGAGAGAATCTAGTAAAGACAATAGGATCTCAATTGGTCTGAATTCGAGATTCGATTGCTTGGGCAGCGGCATAACTAAACACCGCGGCTTGTCATACCAGAACGAGTAAACGAAAATAATCTATAAATATATGAATATTTTTCTCTATATACATTTTTGTCAACTCAGTCTTGAGAATACTATTACTTACGCGTCCAATAGCTGTGAGCTCTCGTATCCTTCTCTGATGTCCTCAGGGCCTTTAAACCAAAATCGGTTATTTTCAATACGAATCGCGAATCTACAACACAGTTGCTAGACTTCAACGCCCCGTGAGACCTTATGTCGCTACTGTGGAGGTAATGCATTCCCTGTTGAAGAAAATGTATAAATGTATAAATATATATTTATATATTATTAGCAAATGCTTAAAGACTAAATTGAAAAATAAAATTGAAATTATAGTTAACATCTATTTAAAGATATAGAATAAAAATGATGAAAATCGAATAATTGTTTAATATGTTGCGCATATTGTGATAAGTTGTTTCCCTGATTTAGTTAGACAAAGACAGCTTAAAATTATTACTTAAAAAGTAAGGTAGGAAAAGAAATATTTTAGCTTATAGCTACATCACAGTGCAAGAAGAAATATTTTAAATAAAAAAAAGAATACTTTAAGAGTATTTTTTTTACAAATTCTTCATTATTAATGCAACAACCATATTAAACTTACCTACAATATTAATAATATCATTATAATAAGCACATTATTGATAATAACCAAAAATTTTAGCTACGACAGTACAAAATAAAAACAAACAAAGCGTCGTTTCAAAGTAATATAAAATTATATTAGAAGCCAGTTTTATACGATCCTATTCACGACGCCCACACAATGTCGAAAGAAGTAAATCTGCACGAAGTCGTGACAATTTATATAGAGATATAACGTTCGTGTCTTTAGAAGTTTAAAGCTATAACTAAGCTTATATTAGAGAATCTGCCTTGATGTTTTATTGCTAACTCTGTGGGATTGAGGTCATCGGTTCGAATAAAAAAAAATACCTTTAAGGGCTCACGGACCGAGAAAGTAGTATACTTATTAGTCTACAGCTAAAAAATACTTAGCATTACTATTTCTATAAAATTGTACTTTAGAAAATATATTTATAATGTGATAAATATTCTCTTCTCCTTTGTAGTTAAATTTAATTTTGTTATTCTCAAACTTAATTATTTCTCAACCTATTCACATTCAAAAGTATATACCATTGAGTTAAAAAACGATAAAAACAATAAAATGAAAATTTGTAATTTACAACTATCAAAGGTGATTTATTTTCTTGTTTTTCCATTGTTTATGCAAATTTTGAAATTTATTCTTCGGCTTCTTTATGCGAATCGAATCAATACAGCTGATGAAAGTAAAAATCAAAATATTTATGAAATAAGTTACTTTTCGACCACTTTGTGTTTCTTTATAAATATCTATGATCGCAAAATAAATAAAAAACGCATTTGTTATATAGCGCTCGGTGTCACAGGCGGAAAACTTATTTAATATTATAATGTGTCCGTCTGATAGGCGGCCGAGCGCCCGAAAACGCTGACAAAGGAGATCGGGTGAACAGCGCCGGTGGGAAAGGAATTTCTTCCGTTCCCACACTTATTATTCCATCGTGGAGTAATTAAGTCGTAGGTTAAGTTAGATTTAGTTAGGTTTAGGTTCAATATTATATAACAATTATATATAAGTTAGATTAATGTAGGTTTAAACAGATTACTGTTCTTCCAACATTGAAGGCAGTAGTCTTAGATATAGTTTAGTTTTAGATAAAATTAATGTATTTTAATTAATAATTTTATTAATATAATTTTAAGATATAAAAATCGTATTTTCTTAACCCTCCAACTGCAGCCTACGTAACTCATTTATAAATAATGACTAATTAGATACGTACCATTATATAATATATCACATATAAAATAACAAAAACACGTACAAATATCAAGAACTGCTAACAAACAAACTTACCTTAACAATGTCATGCATCAAGCTAACTTTGAACATCCAATCTAATTTGATCGTATCATTTTCTAATATATCTTGAAGGGATCCTTTGGGACAGTATTCGGTTAAAAGACAGCAATGTGGTGGGTCTACGCAGGCTCCGAAAAACCTTGCTAAATGATCGTGTTCCAAATCTTTCATCTTCTTTAGTTCTAGAAGTAGAGGCCTTGTGAGATCTATTTCTCTGTTTGTCCACTTTCTTGATGGCAACCCTACATCCTTTGTAAAAGCCCCACGGTGCATACATTTGACGGTCTCCAGCGAGTGACATAGCTTCATCAGAATATGCAGTCTGTAAAAATATAACATCTAAGTGCTCCTGTGTAATATTTTCTTTTAGTTAGTGACCTACTCGCGGCTTCGCCCGCTTGTATTAATTATTTATTTTAATAACAACACCATATTCTAGATAATATGCATATTAAATTGATAGCTAAAGTTTTAGCCAATTCAATAAAATATTTATGTAGTAGCAATATTGTCGCGTGCAGTTTTTTTATATTGAGATGTTTTTTTATTTGTAATCCGATTAAAATAAAACAATACACACAACAAATACTTAATATTAAAGGAAGTATACTAAAATATAATAGTATGTAAAATCTGTATTTAAATCTGTTAAGCCTTTCTGAGAGTCAGTGGTTTATTCACGCACAGACAAACAGATAGAATAAAAAAAATATAATGTAACATTGTTTAGTGTTTTCTCTAAAATTAAAAACCAGACCCCAAGGTGAAACTAGGTATGGTTAAAACAGAACCACATAAGTAATTGGAGAGAAAATAGGATTCGTTCCTAGCTAAGTAACACATTTACAAAACTATTAAACTTGAGGCCGAAGAGGCCTCACCCACTATTAAGCCGGTGAGCCTAAATCAACGTCAACCGCACACGCTGAAACTTCTCCATATTAATTTTTAAAGTGGTTCTCTAGTGAACGTGTTAAAATAAACAAAAACACACACTGTGCAGTTTAATACCAGAAAAAATATTATTAAATACTTGGCTAATAATAGCCCAAGAATGAAACTAAATCAATTTAAATAACCTGTTTCTTATATAAATTTAATACATATATTTTTAGATTTATAAATGAAATATCTTTATTTGCTTCACTAGTCTCATAAATATTCAGGTTTTTTTTAAAAAAAAGATATTTTTAAACAATTAATAAAATGTGTATAGAACAGTTTCTTAAATAAATTGAATAGGTATATAATAAAATAATTAAAATATTTTTTTAGCTTCATGCTGTATAACATAAGTAAGAAGGGAAGGCAGAGGGAACCAAGTCTTAAGACACTCAGGTCTTAAGAGCCATTGTGTCATGAGTGGCGGAAGTCAACATTGCACTTTGCAATTTTGATTAAATGTATTCAATACTACCTGACATTTGATATGTTAAGACACTGTTAAGACACTCCGTTCCCCACTTTCCGCCAAGTTCTGGAGGCATTGCGTGTTGAGTGGCGGAACTCAACGCCGCGCTTACCCTCGATACCAGAGTGAAGAAATGAAAATATAAATGTAAATAAATATTTAATCTCCTCGTGGCGTTCGAACCCACAACCAGTCGATTTTGCAGCCACACTTTGTGCACCCTACGCTTTACGAAAGGCGCAACTTAAATATAAATTTAAGTTATGCAAAAACAATAAAAGATTCGATCAAAATTCTACTCTATTCTATATACTTTGACTCTATATAATCTATACATTAATACGTGAAGCAAAAATTTTAGACCCCTTTTGAAAAAGATTGCACGGACGGAGGAGTACGAAATTTGGCACTCTTATAGTTTATATGTAGGAGAAGTGCAGAACGTTAATATTTTCAATAAAGCTTATACAGCACATTAAATCAATAAATAAAATAATACACACACTACCATGTATTTGATAATATTTACATTTTTGTTTATAAAGAGGCATACATGTTGCTATGGCAACGCCAACATATATTATTATACGCGTCAATTGTTTCTCTAATTTTTATAATTGGACAAAGGTACAAGAACAACTTCAAGCTATTTTACGCATTAGAAGAGGCTAAACATTTCAACACTCAATGCATCGATATCGCGGAGGAAACTAGGAAACGGAAGTGGGTACCTATAACCTAATGGGTGTCTTAACACTAGGTTGTCAGGTTCTCTCTGCTTTCTCTGTTTTGTGCGGGATACATAATAATAATAATAAAAAAGATAAAAAGGTTAGGCAGAACAAAATTAAATCAAGATACTTAGTTCCCTATTTTCCGTCCGACTTACATTAAAATTACATTTAAATTTTAAATATCTGATTATTCATTGAATTAATAATTCGTTTGATATTAATTAAATAAATAATTTATTAAAGGAGACAAACTATTCCATACATTTTTGGGCCCAGAATGTAAAGATATGAAAATAGTATGATTTAATAGATTCAGGTACATCATTCCCTCCTTGAAAACTATCTAAATTTTGGCAATCGGAGAGCTGAGTTATTAGAGATTTAATAAAAGTGAGGTTATGTTCGCAGCACAATTTCTTGAACATCAACTTCTATAAAATATGTGATTACTGAGTTGTTTAAGCATTAATGTTTATTATTTATAAATAAAACACATTTTAATGAATATTTTATTCTTCTTCTATTATCTATTATTAAAATGTCATCTAAGAAGAGTGCAGGTGGAACTAAAATATCTATGAGGCTTGGGAGGGACCGCAGGATGCTCTTGGCATGTTTTGTGATTTGTCCAAAGCCTTTGATTGTGTACAGCATTCAACATTGGTCATGAAGCTACACTACTACGGTATAAGAGGACATGCACTCAATCTTCTGACCTCTTATTTAGCTGACAGAGTTCAGAGGATTGATGTGAATGGCAAGAAATCTCCTGGTTCGGTAATCGGCATGGGGGTCCCACAAGGGTCTATTCTTGGTCCTTTTCTCTTTTTAATA